>PVKM010017445.1:0-25908 GCA_004027735.1 Carollia perspicillata
GAATGCTCCGCGTAGAAGGGAGTGATGTAGAGGACCAGGGGCTGGGCCACAGGGAGGGCCCAGAGCTGGACCCTGGGTTCCCCTCCTCAGCACTGCAGCTAACCCCTCTCCCCACCTGTAGAACGAGGTTCTACTTTATCTTGTGAGTGGGAAGAGAGGCAGTGGGCTATAGAAAGGGTCGGGGTTGGTAAGGTTAAGAAATGGACAAGAGTCCTGAGGAATCAGGCAGCATTGTAGAAGAACTCAAATACCCTCTATCTCTATCCTTTTTATTCCTGGGATGCAGTGCTCATATCCTTGAGTATATCTGTTGCAGGCATTTTTCCTCTGAGCTCAGGGATATATGCAGTTAAAGGAAAGAGGAAGGGTAGCTATAGGAAATGGAAGAGTTATACTGAGGAATGAGGGTCAGGCCATACTGAGCTATGATCATGGCCGGTACTGGACAAGACAGGATCTCGGGCTGTCCTCAAGCTCTCCTATAGGGAGGGTCTTATGATCTACATTTTAAAGACAATGAAACTAAGGCTCAGAAATGCTCAGTGACTCATTACAGCCACAGTTCTGGTAAGCCACAGAGTCATGATTCAGATCCACATCAGCTGACTCCAGAGCTCATGCCTTCGACTACTCCACTCTATTGCCTCTAGAATTAATGGAATGATATGTGTGTCTTTTGGGAAAAGGACAGGGTAAATAGACATGGCAGCAATGCTGAGGTGGAGTTGAGGTAGTAGGAGTAGGGGTTAGGGGAGGGAAGACCTGGCTGGGTTCCTAGGGCTCTGAGAGCTAACCACCTGTACCCCCAACCTTGCCTGTTGTCGGTGACTACAGACAGCAGTGTTTGCACCGCTTCTGCCTTCAGGTCTCACAAGTCAGCAAAGTTCCTGTGATGTGATTTCTGGAGGACTCCTGACTTCCCTGCCTCCTCCCAGTGTCCCTGGTGGCTCCAGGCTCCCTATGTTTTATTGGGAGACAACAGCTAGAGATGTCTTCTCCTTATAAAGGAAGGAATTGGATTGATTAACTGACCAATAGTTATTTAGCTTCAACAGTTGAAGGTTTGACTCCTCCTGGTTGACAGGGGACTTCTGGAGACAAATTAGTGCCAGCAATATGCTTTCTAATGGTGGGTCCCATAGGGCAGACACTTCTGACATATTCAGGACTATAGACATGACTGTAGAGATCTTATATTTCTATATACTCATTTTCCAGATGAGACATTTGAGGATCAGGGAGCAAAGTCACTTGCCCAGAGTCACCTAGCTCACCAATAGCTTAATTCCCAGCACCCAGTCATTGCCCTCACTTCCACACCCAACCACCTCCCTTAAATTGGCATAGAGATGGTCCCTTTCACCCCATCAGTGTGCACCTGGAGTGGCGGACACATGTCTCTCACATCAATCTATCCAGCTGTGGCTGAGTTCGCAGGTGCAGCAGATAAGAGGGAGGTGGTCTGAGGATGAGCTCAGTCCATATCACACAGAACCCCAGTCCCAGGCTGGGCTGAGCTGCATCCTTAACCTGCATCCCACTGCCTGGAAAGAGTCCTGTGATGGAATCATCTGGTCCTCCACCGTCCTGTGGGGTGCTGATTGCAGGACTAAGCGGGGCCCTTTAACCAACATTAACCTAATTGTTGAGTGATAGATGGCAGGCACAAGCATATGGTGAGTCATTACTGTGCCCGATAATCTTGCCCACACCCGGGACTCTGCACTGCACCCGTTTAGCCAAATTCATCTCTCACAGACATCTGTAACGATTGTGCCTGCTGCTCCCTGCCCAGGATGGAGGCTTTAATGATGTTAACAAACTAGGAAACCTCGAGAGCAGTAATGAGCCTGGCTCGGCTGGAAACCAGGGCTGCATCCAGCCGAGGTGCTGAGTATGTTGGCCGCCTCCGGCCTGCCCCGGGCCTGAAGACCATGGCGGGTGAGGGGGGGAGCGTTTCCAGGGTGACCACCAGCCTTGGCGGGGACCCCTGGTGACCATTCATCTTTCCAGGCTCCTTTCATATTCTTACTTCCAGTTTCTCTCAGCACTTTCTTCCCTGTGGCCCCTGGCTAGTGTGGGGCATTTGATTTCACAGATAGAACTCTATTTCCTTACATGTGTATGGCACATGACAGTCTCCATTTTCACTGAATTTTCCTCAAAACTTGTGCAGCAGGAACCATGATTTCCATTAGGCCAAGGAAGGTCAGAGAGGCTGGACAGTTTGCTAAGATCTCAGGGCTGGTGAGTACAGGAGTCAGGACTTAGAGCACCTTCGAATTACAAATCTTACGACAGGTCCATCTTAGCTGCCCAAGAATTTGCTCTTCTCAGCTCAAAGCCTTACTCCTCACTCACCTCAAACCCTTTCCTTTGGGGTCCTGTGGCTTCTCAACAAGTTGGAGACTTAGCCTGTGTCCAGGGGCACAAGGCGAGCCCTGGAGGCCACGGTGGATTTGGGTCAGTGAGACCAAGTGTGTAGCCCAGTGTGGCCGAGTGCTGGCCTCTGTAAAGGATCAGCTGTGAGGATCTCTGCAGGCTGTCCTGGCTTCTGCCCCCAATAGCTATCACCCCCTCTGAGTAGGCTCAGAAGTGCTACTATGTCCTGTCCCCTTTTGCCTCCCTCGTCTCTTTCCTGTAGACCCTGCCAGGCTTTCCTCTGATGTGCACTCCTTGCAGGGATAAGGTAGTTTGTGAAGGATCTGAAGGTCTGAAGGGTCAGGACAGCTTCTTCTTCTCCCCTGCTGGTGCTGGCAGAGATCACACCCAGCCTCAGAGTCTGGGAATTCACCCATCTGACTCTGACCCAGCTCTGGGCCTCACTGGGATTATGGCCCCTGACCCTGGAATACACATTCTGATGAATCATGAAATTTCCAGGCCACTCTTACCCAGCAGTCTCGCTCCATTGCTGTTAAGTGAGGGAAGAAGCCTAGAATAGAAGTCAGGAGATTCAGGTTCCAACTCTGCCTTGACCACTCATGCTCTGAGTGAGCTGGGAAAGTCATTTCCCTTCTCTCTTGCTTTGTAAAATGACAATAACAATACGTACCTCTCAGAGTTCTTACCAACTGAAAGTGAGATAATGGATGAAAGTGAAGTCATTTTTATGGTTGCTGCTAAAGGCTGGCTCTGGGGAGGTCAGAGGGAGGCCCTGAGGTTGCAGTGGGGTAAAGCTCAGGGTGGGAAGTCCTACCCCCAAACCTAGAGCCCCTCGCAGAGCTGTGATCTCTGTGCAACCAGAGTGACTTGACCAGACTTTGTAGGATCAATCATGTGGAGTGATCTGGCGCTCCCCTCCCTTTCTCCTTTGAAGAAGAGGCGCCCCAGCTTTGTGCCCATCTCCTGCCCACCAACTCCACAGAGGCTGCCAGTACCAAATGAACACACCCCAAATTGGAACATATGTCACTCCTGGAGCCCCGTTTGCCTGTCCACTGCTACATGCCTATTTTCTAATTTCCAGCTGACGTTTCCCTTAGTGAAATAAATGAATTTGCTCCGGCGGAGGCCCTGCTCGGATTAAGCTGCTGTCAGAGCCCCATGAGCCAAACAAATTGTTGCCCACAGCCCACCTTGCGGGATGCATTCTAATGGGGTCTGGTAGGGGAGGGGCCAAGGAAGAAGAGGAGGAGCCTAGGCTGGCTTGGAAACTGACTCAGTCCTGCCAGTGGGCAGTGGAAAACTGAATGGGGGAAGCATTGCTCAAGGATCCCTGATACCAGGGGAGCCAGGGAACAGGGAAGAGAACAGAATATGACCTTCTGAGAGTGGAGATGGGAAAGCACAGGGTTCTGGGTAGACTTCTGGGGTCAGGTCCATGGGAGAATGGAGATGAGAGACGAGTCTTGGAAAAGTCCCAGAGAAAGAAGGGGAGGAGTCCCCACCCGCCCAGAAGCTCCCCTGAGAAAAGGGCAGGCCAGAGCAGACTGGACTCACTGCTCAGCGATGATGTAATCCCCTGGCAGGGGTGTGCAGGGCACGCCAGCCACCTGCACATGGTGGGCGATCTCGGAGAAGTCCAGACCCAGGTTCACACCATGGATGGTCACTCGAGTCCCTCCTTCAGGTGGTCCAGACACGGTCAAAATCTGCGGGAGGGAAAAGGGATTAGCGAACCTGTGGGATGGAGGCTTAGGGACTTCGATGGAAACCTGGAATTTCGGTAAAAAGAGAGTGTTTTCTCATCTTTTAACTCATCTAGGATCATGAAGCCACCTTATTTTACACTCCTTCCTTGGGTCTTTAGGTCATTGACTCATTCATTCATCCATTTACTAAAGAGAAACCAGAAAGTACTGAATTTAAGGAAGAAAATCATTGTTTGAGATGTGTCTCTAATTCACTAGTTGCCTAATTGTCAGCAAGTCACATAATCTCACTCTGCATCAGTTCTTTTGAGTTGTGATAACCATCTCTGCCAGCCTTGCCCTGGGAGCTCCAAGTAGCAAATAGAGGGTGTTTGGGGGCATTCTGTAAACCAGAGAAGGCTTTGTAATTGTGAGGTGCCATTATTGCCACTCCTGTGTGCTAGGCTCTGTAGGGGATATTCTCCCTCAAGGAACTTACGGTCAAGAGGAGGAGATAAAGGAAGCCATGAATAATGTTGATGCTGGCTACTGAGTGACAAGTTGGACTCAGAGGGAAAGCTGGAAGAGCACAGAGGAGCCTGAGATGAGGCCGTGCTGCAAGGAGTGATCGAAGATGGAAAGCGTATTTGACATTGTTCTGGAAAAGAGAAATTTTGTGATGCATGCTAGGAGCAAAAGGCAAGGATCATTTACTTATTCATTTCTTAATTCAGTCATCAAATGATGACTGTCTCATTTGGCTCCAGCCCAACAGGGCAAGGAACTGCAGAATCAGGCTCTCTGAAGGTATAAACTTCTGTCTGGGAGCAGATCAGGCTCAGGAAAAACGCAGCTCTTTGAGATCCCACAGATCCCAGGGAATAAGTGCACACTGTGTGGCTCACATTGATCAGAAGTGGAAGGAAATTAGACTAGAACTCAATCCTAAGCAGGAAGAATTTCAGAACTGGAATGGAACTTGAGATATCCTAGGCTAAGATACTTGTATAACTGCCCTGACTGGTGTGGCTCAGTTGGTTGGGTGCTGTTCTGCAAGCGAGGGGTGATCAGTTCAATTCCGAGTCAGGGCACATGCCTGGCTTGAGGGGCATGTATGAGAGGCAACCAGTTGATGTTTCTCTCTCCCTCTTTCTCCCTCCCTTCCTCTCTCTCTAAAAATAAATAAATAAATAAAATCTTTTAAAAAATTAACAAGAATACTCGTATAACATATACACACAGTTGTAAGAAAATCTAGCACTCTTTTCACTGCCATAAGAAAGGCAAAACGGAGAGGGAGGGAATGGGACTGGTCAAGGCCAGGAGTCTACCAGACTCTCCCAGATGGGGCCTCTGGGCAGAGAGTTGCTGCAGCCTTGGTCCCCTCTGTCCTTGGGCCCCTCTGGGGAGTTTCTACATACCCCCTTCCATGCTGGTGGAGTGTCCAGTGGGCGGAGGAGTCAGTGTACCCCAGGGCACAGATGACAGGTGGGTACAGGTGAAAATGCTATCGAAGGCTCTGGACACTCTTCTAGTCTCCTGCGTCCCCTAAACTCTCCCCTGCTTTCTTCCTGTGTGATATGGGCACCATGATTTCTGCTACCAACTCAGTCATGAATCCCCAGGTGATCATGGACAGAGAGAGATGATGGTGGGGATGAGGAGGACGATGACAGGCCTCTCTCCCTCAATGCCTGGCCAACTGCTGGGCTCTCAGTAATTTGGCTGCACAGCCAAGACTAGATTCCAGACCTCCTGACCCCTCACCCTCTTCTCCAGCTTTATATGATGCAGCCTCTTTCCTTCCTTGCCAGGGCAGACCCTGAACATTCCCATCCTGGGACTCATTTTGCCCCAGTCACCTGGTCTATGGCTCTGACTTCCTTTCTAGGAATAACAATATCCCACCTTAAATCAACAAGATTCATGAAATGAGTCAACAGAAAGAGAGTTGAGGGGCTCACAGGCACCTCCGTGTGTTGGTGTGAGTGTGGGGGGCAGGCAGGACAATTTGGAGAGAAAGGAGCTGGCATGAGAAACCATAGCCCACAGCTTTTCTGTCCCTGGGGATTCTAAAAATAAAGTACTTGATCTTGGCTCTTCCACTGTCCCCTGGCACAGTTTCCTCAGGTACCCGGGCCTCCTGGATTCTGCAAGATGGACCCTTGTTAATGAGGAACAGGGAAGGGGCTGCTTCCAGGCCGCTGCATGAGATCGTCCATGGGAAAGAATTTGCTTTAAGCCAACTTGAAGTTCTCCTTTGATCTACTTGGAATGAGCTCAGCTGGTCCCTCCCCTCCTCCCCTAGCCACCTGGATAGCAGGAAACCACCTACCAAAAGGGACTGACAAAACTATAGTGATTGGTATACTCTTCTTCCACTTTTTATTTAAAAAAATACATTCTTTTGCTCACTGCAGTTAATTACAACCTTTCAGAAAAACTGTGAAATGAAATCTTTCTGGAAAGCCTAAAAATATTTCTGTCTTGCAGGTAGCATGTAGGAATTGTATTGTGGATGTGCAGTGGTGTTGACAGGTTCCATGGGGCAGCTTCCTCCTGCTGATAAGTCAGTGTGGTATCCCCTTCCCATGTTTAAGGGTCAAGGTCAGAGACTTGGTTGTAGTACTAAGGTACTCAGAAGCATAAGCCAGATAACACTGTGTAGAAAAGGAAGATTTTAAAAAAGTATTAGGAAGTGTTGGGATGTGGAAACACCAGCTTGATCCCTTCTAACCCAGCTATCAGCTGCTAGAATGCAAGCCTGGAGAATCAGAGTCCTTCTGAGTCATTGGAAACCGCCTGGGGAATGTTGGGTCCATGTGGGTCTTCCTTCCCACATGGCACACCCTAGGTGCTATGCTTCCAGCACCTGGGATAAGAGGAGTTTGGGGGTCAAGGCACTCAGCAGTCATCATGCCCTGGGCTTACATCTTCCTTGCTTAAAACTGATGTGTGAAAGTCTGGGTTTCCAAAACATAGATGGGGTGGTGAGCATTTGATTTGCAAGAGAATTCCCAGTGCCTCCATTACTGATGACTCCCAAATCTATATTTTTGGCTCCAACCTCTCTCTTGAGTCCCATATCCATATATCCAATTGCTACTGGACATCTCCATTTTCACATGTACGTCCTTCAGGCACCTCAAATTTCACCAGGTCTAAAAATGAACTCTTCATTTTTCCACCTCTCACCTGATTATCTCTCAGATTCTCTTTCAAGGTTAACAGGATCACTGTGTACTGAGCCAGGAATCTTTTGAGCATTTTCAACCGTTTCCTTTCCCTCACCTATTCTGTTCAGTGAATATGGTCACCAGGCATGACCAGTTCTTCCTCCCAGGTGTCTTCTGAGTCAGTGCTCTGCTCTGTGTTCCAGAGTAGGTGATAAGCAGGGCTCCACCACCTCTCACCCACACCAGCAACCAGAACCCATGTTCCTCCCTTAGATCTGACTTTCTCAGACTGCCAGGGTAACCTTCACGAACACATACTTGATCAGATTACTAGCTGCTTGCTCTAAAAACCTTTAATGGATCTAACCACTGTCAAGGCACTTGTCTTTCAGGGTCTGGTCTCTGTGACCTCTTCAGCCACATCTGCCATCCTAGACCACGTCCTCCACGTTCCCCCAGATACCAGCAGTTCTTGTACACATGTGTACTTTAGAATCTCTGGGCCTTTGCATGTGCCGTTGCTCTCCCCCAGCTTACGAGTCAGAGAGACTCAAGGACACATCCCCTGCCACTTGATGGCTTCCTGGCGAGAATGAGTGCAAGGGCCTTGATGTCTGGGTGGTGGCCTGGGGTGGTAAAACCCACGCATCCTGCTGTCCTCATTCCTCCCCAGGACCGGGTGCTGGGGAGAGGCTACAGAGAGGAGATGCAATGAGAAAGGAACTCTTCTTCAGTGAGGGTGTTGAGCAGGATCCCTTCAGGGTACCAGTGCAGACCAGGCAGCTGTGGGTCCCAAGCCCACTCTGGATGCTGACCCCAAGGACCACTGCTAAAAGCAGCACTGGATTATAGGGCCCCGGTGTAGCACTCACGAAGCTTAGTTCTCTCAGGAGCCAAGTCTGGCCATTCCACTCGGGTCTATAAAGAGGGAGGTTGGTGGGGTTCCAGCCACAGCTTGCAGAACTCCAAGGAAGGCCTTCTGCCTTGTAGATCTGGAAGGTGTGGTGGGACTACAGTGGAAGGGTGAGAGGGCAGTGTGGACTTAAATAGATTCCCTCACTGATAGGGAAAAGATATGGCTGGATGGTAGTCAGATCCACACGTCTTAGCTTCCATTTTCAGGTGGCCTTTGGGCTGTGACTACACTGGGGGAGAGAAGAAAGACCATCCAATGCTCAGGCAGTGTCTGTGGTAGAAAGAGAGCAGGCTCTGGCATCTGATAGACTTGAACTTGGATTCCAACTCTGATACTTATGGGCTATGGGACCTTCAGTCTCAGCGTCCTTATCAGAAAACAGGCACCGATGCTTGCCTCACAGGGCTGTTGTGAAGTCTAAGTGAGACAAGATTTGCAAAGTCCCTAATGTGATGGTGGTTTAGAGAGCAAGCCTTGAAAACTGGCAGCTTCCTTCCTTGTGTTCCCCCTGCACCTGTGCCTTCCTAGATTCCAAAACCCCAGGATGGTGGTGTTGGTCAGGAGCTTAAGAGAGCTGGGGGATCTTCCTAGGGATCAGGGAGGAGGACACATGGATCAGGAACACATAACTTTGGTGCTAGGGTGACCTGGGTAGAAAGAGTGCTCATGGGTTGACTGGAGAAAGCCTGGGAGGTGTCCTGCGCCTTGGGCCTGGGCAGGGAGTGGCCGTGCTGCTGAGGGCAAGGCCTTGGCTCTGGTAGAATCTGGGTCCTTCACAGAAACGAATTCCGAGCCCAATCCCTTTCTCTGGCTCTATCGCAAATGGTCTACATCCTTTCCTCCCTCCCTTCTCACCATTTCTTTTTCCCTTGGCTATTAGCCATTCTGAGGCAGGCACGGCACTTCACAACAAACTCAATGAATTCTTTCAAGAAAGTAATTCCGAATGGGACACCCACACAAACAAGTGGTTTGACAGTTTGGGCTGAATGTGTGTGTGCGTAGTGGGGGTGTGGAGAGAATGAGGAGGAAGATGAAAATCTATAAAATCAACTGCCAAGATCTTTAGATATTAATTTCAGTCCCATGCCTTGTAACAAATATTATAATGTGGACCAGAAATCTACTTAAATTCTCTGTGCCTTCAGGAGGAGAGCCAGAAGGGATAAGGGAGAGAAGATCCCGGAAGCAGCTGTTGTCGCTGAGTGGGGGTGAAGGGTGTACTGAGGGTCTCCTGAGGCTCTGTGCTGGCTCCTGCGGGTGTCCCTCCCCCACCCACCTGCCTGAGCTTTGGTTCTGCTCTCTTGTTTATGACATGTGCTCCCAGGCAGAGCAAAGGGTCCCCACGGCTAGGTGGCCTAAAGTCCATGTGCACTTGACATGCCCACGAAGCATGTCCACTGACAAATGCCTACCCCTCTTGCAAGGCTCTGCTTCAAGAACCTCCGCAGAGAAGCTTTCTCTGACTCCCCTGGGTAGGTGTAGTAGCACCTCCTACACTCCCACTGCCCTTTGTGAACGCCCCCAGTACAGCAAAGCCCACAGGGGACTGTAACTGTTTTTTCCTCATTGAGTCAATAGCTACCTTGGGACAGGGTCTCTCTTGCTTTTGCTTAGCAGTCTAACTTAGCACACTGCCTGGATAAATACCCCCAGCTTTTTGTTACTGGGAAATGCTGATCTCAACCAGATTCTGGAACAAACTCTGTTCTTTCATGCAGCTAGAAGCATGGAGGCGCCATGCGTTGCTTGGGAGTGATGTTGTCTTTTAACAACAGAATCATCAAAAAGCTCTTCCTGCAATCTGCCTTACTTTCATTTAAGCCAATTTCTGCTGTGATTCCTCATTGAACGGAGGACTAACAGCTGCCTCCTCATCAAACATCTTTCAGACACTGAAGATGGCAATCGTGTCACCCCTGGCCTTCACTTCTGCAGTTCCATTAGCCTTCTGTGGAAAGATCTTGTTTTCTAAACCCTTTGATCATTTCAGAGGCTGTTCTTTGGACCTCAGGTTTCCATGCATCTTCCGAGAGTGTAATGACCCCGGGTAGGCTTGTGGCTTGAGCACAGCCTGCCCCGAGTGCAGCAGGAGGGCCTGTGCAGAGGACTGCCCTGCCCTCATCACACAGGCATTAACAGGGCTGGCCCCGTGCAAACCCTGGAAGGAGGGTAACCCGGTGCTATCCTTCCCCAGTTCTTTCTTTCCTCTCTGGGGTTCCTTCTCCCATTTTAGGCACCTCTCATCCTGCTATTCTCTTCTCCCTAAAGAAACATTTACTCACATCTTAATGGGACATTAAGTTCTATTATCACCTTGCCTTAAAGTATTGGCTTCTTAATTGGTTGTAGAATAAACTGTCTATTTGCAGAATTTGGAAGGAAAGTGTGGGAACCAACATTAAGGCAGAGAGTGCAGTTCAGCAGCCCTAGACCCTGTCTGAGAGGCAGTCACTGACCATGACTAGGTACAAAGGAGGCTAGTCTGGGTCCTGGCCAAGTACTTCTTTATCTGTTCATCTTAGGCCAGGATGAGCAGGCCAGAAGGATGTGTGGTGAGGCAGCCTGGGCTGATGGTAGTACACTAAGTCGGAGAGTCCTGTGTCCTGCTGGGTCCCCTCAAAGCCTCCCAGAGCTTCTGGTTCAGAGAGCCACTTCCCCACCTACCCATACCCACCTGACTGTTGCACAGCCTGGCCGAGCCCAGCCCAGTGCCCGAGCACCCAGCCAAGTCTGTATTCCTGCTAGACTGTGTCATGTTTCTTTCCCACTGTGGGTGCCACGATCTGGAAAACAGCCGCCGTGATGCAGCACTCGCCCTGATTCTTGCAGCCACTAATTGAATCGTTTGGAGGGAACTGTGCCACAAGGCCACCAAAGGGTGAGAGCAGATGCAGCCAATTAATTACAGCTGAAGAGCTCCTATGGGCTTCACCAGGGAGCAAAGTGGGAGGTGCTGAAGGCCCGGGGGCCCGAAACCTGGGGAGCAGGGGTGGGCCATCCCTGGGACCTGTGGAGCCTTGCGGGAGCAGAGTTGGGGCCTCCTACAGGGTCAGGGCTTAATGGGTCAGAGGAGGACCCCTTGTTGGCGGGTGCCTCATGGAGCCCAGCTCCTATCCTGGAGCCTTTTTCTGTTTGTATTTCCTGTCTGATAGACACATGAGAGAAAAAACAGAAACCCGCCATAGGCTCTAGGTTATTAAAGATTCTGATAATGACGATGACCGCTTTTTCACTTCAGTACTTACCCTGAATTATGCCAAGAGCTTTACATATTTATCCCACTAAGAGCTCACAACAAGCTATGAGGGTTACTGCAATTGTATGGATGGGGAATAGGGTCCCAGAGAGGCTAAGTAACTTGCTCAAGGCTGCACAGTGAGTGGCAGAGCCTAGCTGGGTCTATGTAACCTGTGCTTTTGGCCTCCACACCACACTGCCTGGGCTGGCCATCTTCCCACCCTGGGAGAGACCCCTAGGTCATCAATGGTGAGAACTCAAGTAATTGCTTGTGGCTCCCTCAGCTCAGGCTCCCCAGCCCCTCTCCCTCAGCTAAGGCCATACTCGCTGCTTTTTAAGAAACTCTCTAGTTGGCTTTGCTGGGCACCACCATCTCCCTACACTTCTTAGCTTTCCTCCACCCTCCTCTCTGCCGCTGTCCCTGTGAATGTCCACACTCCCTCATTGGCCTGGCCCCTTCGTCACCTCCCCCTGTGCATGTCCAGTCTCCCCCCAAAGTGCTGGGAGTAGGGACTGCTGGCTTTCTCCCCATCTCGGCAGTGGGCTGATGCCAGAGGATAGCACCTGTGGGTTGAGAGTTCCATTTGCTTAAGTGAGCCCAGGACAGAGACTAAGGATGATCTACTGGGCAATTGTGGGGCTCCAGGATCAAGTAGCTGAGGGTTAACTCCTAGTTCTGAAACTTACTAGCTCTCCTCCCCGACAGCAGTCCTTGCTGGCTCTGTCTTAGCTGATAGTACATTCAAAACCTAATTGTTATCTCAGCAGAGTAACTCCATTATTCATCTTGACACCATCCCCCGTTAGCTGTTTGCTGCAGTGATGTTATATTAATGAGGCCTGCAAATAAATGAACAGAGATCAGAGTGCTGACTTGTTTCTCAGGAAAGCTGGCTGACTTATTTTCTATTTGTTTGGAACTTTGCAGCGAGTCACGCTGGTCCTGGGCAGGCAGCTTTTGGTCTTTCCTGCAGGGATTTGCAGCAGCCTTCTAGATAAATACTTGTATATGCCCAGCACCCCAAACAGTCTCACAAATGCATTTGCGTCTAAGGGCATCCACGGGGAAAAGATCTACTTTAAATTTTGTGGGCAAGAGGGAAGCAGGAGGAAGCAAGAGCGATGGATCATCTCGAATGACTACAGTAGCCACCATGATTTAGGCTTGTTTTTGGAGGGCGGTGTACATGGTTTTCTATAAGGGCTTTCTTTCCAAGTTACATGTACCTAAGATGTTAAAGAGAATTACGTTCCCTGAGCAGGGACTAGTGAGGTGTTGGCGAAGTTATGGAAGTTGAAAAATTTATAAAGTAAAAGCTACAGGGTGGTCAATGGAGAGACAACTGCAAAACCAGTACCTACGTGGCCTGGCAAGAGTACGCCCTTATTGGGCAATGTCACAGGTGACTGGAAACACACAGTGACAATTTTGGGGACCCAAATGGTGGTAGGTTCCTGGTCACTCCCTGAGGACTCCAGCACTGGGGACTCATCCCTTGCAGTTCAGGCCTGCTTCACATTACTTAGCTCTGATCTCTGTTCTCAGCTGCAGGTGTGAACCCCCTGAGCCCCATCCTCTGGGCCCTCCCATTGGGCTGAGATGCTGGAGAAGTCAGAGACACCAGCCCAGGGAATTTCCACCTTTCACCTTAGCCATCATCTCATTAATAAAGACAATCAGAAAACAACCAAACGGAGTCTGGTGGCTTTAAGAAACACGTGATTAAAGTTGCATCTGCCCTACACTGGCAAGAAGTGACATCCCTGAGCTTAAACACACCCCCAAATGCTCTTCCTGTTTTTTCTCCCCACTCACAGAAGTATGTGTGGACCTAGTTAGCCTTAGGAAGACAGGTGAAGTTTATTTTAAGCTAAGTACAAATGGTAGCTAATGTTGCCAGTTTGGCATTTCCTGGGATCTTCCAGGAGGAGTCTGATCCTGGGCCTAGGTGTTTCTGATATACCTGGAGTGGGATGAGGTATATAGCTAGGGAATACTCCGCCATTCCTCCCACCAAGAGAGGTCATATGGCATGGTGGGAGAGTGTGCCTTCTGGAGTCAGAGGCCTGGTCTTGAGTTTCTTCTGCCACTAATCAATGGGCGACTTCCAGTAAGTTGTTTACTTCCCTAAGCATTGTTTTCCCAACTCTTAAATAAAGATAATTACATCCATGTTGGCAGAATTCTTAGGAGGAGTAGGTATGCAAAATGCACAGGTCCTGGCACACAGTGGAGTCTTGTTAAAGAAAAGCTTTACTACTAAGAATCCCAGAACTAGGGAGCGGCTCATCTGTTCATGTCCCTGGCCTGAAGTCTGTGTCCTTGTTAGAGGACCCTGCTGCAGTCCTCTTTCCAAACCGGAGACAACTACAAAGGGTATAGATTAGAAGTTTCCGTCTCAGGTCCTTTGGAGGAAGCAGAGTGACTGCAGGGCAAGCCGTTTCCAGCCTCTTCCAGTGGCCAAAGTACAGAGGTAGGTTGTGGTTCCACGGAAAGAGGCCGTGTTGTCCCGCCTCCTCACCCCGGACTAATTTATCCGTGAGAACGTCCAGGCTTAGCACAGTGCGTGGCAGACAGCAGTCACTCACTAAATGAACAATTAATGGGTGAATTAATTTCCTTTAGAACTGTGGCATCTCCTCCTCTTTCTCAGAATGCTCTGTCCTGAGTTGAACTTTATCCCCTCCAAATTCACAAATTGAAGCCCTAGCTCCCGTTACCACAGAATGGGATCTTATTTGGAGATAGGGATTTTACAGAGGTCGCCAAGTTAAAATGATGTCTTTAGTGTTGGCCCTAACCCAGCAT
Organism: Carollia perspicillata; assembly: GCA_004027735.1. Lineage (NCBI taxonomy): Eukaryota > Metazoa > Chordata > Mammalia > Chiroptera > Phyllostomidae > Carollia > Carollia perspicillata. The sequence continues at coordinate 14,215 of PVKM010017445.1, forward strand.
GACTGGGATCCTTATTTTTCAAAAAAGTGGACACACACAGACAAGGAGAATACCACATGGACATGGAGGCAGAAATTGGGGGGGCACCTCTATAAAAGAAGGAATGCCGAAGACTGCCACAAGCCCCCAGAAGCCAGGAGAGAGGCATGGAACAGATTCTCCTCACAGCCCTCAGAAGAACCAGTCCTGCCAACACCTTGATCTTGGACTTCTAGCCTCCAGAACTGTGAGAACATCAATTTCTGTTGTTTGAGCCACCCAGTTTGTGGTGTTTTGTAATTGCAGCCCTAGCAACTCATACACTCACTTTGAGGTGAGACTTCTGTCACACTGAGCCCTGAAGTCCCTTGATCCTTCCTAAATTTCTTTTCCCAAGAACATATTGGGTATCCTTTCCTTTCTGCTGGCTGCCGCCCACTCACAGCTTCTTGGAAAACGTGTTCTCTGAGCCTTCCTTCCTAGTGGGAGGCTCATCACATCCTCGTCTCCGAGGTCCCAGCAGGGCCTCAAAGCACATGCTGGGAAGAACCGAAACGTGACAGGCCAGGCATCTCACGGGCTTTCCAATGCTCCACAGGTCTCTCGTTCCTGGGGTTGAGCAGGTGACATTGTGCACAGACATCCAGGATGACAGCTGAAGTGGGAGCAGCCTGGGATGCCTCCCACGGGGGACAGCATCATTATCACAACAGGGGCTGGTGGAGAAGGAGCAGACGGTGAGTCCTGAAGGGGACCTACGCTGAAGTTTATGCAAACTGGGAAATTCAATGAGCTGTAAGACTTGTCCTACATGAAGCTGCCATAAAAGATGGGTCTCTAGGGGTGGGCTTGGTTGTCATGGAGACAGCCAGGTAAGGAGGGGTTAAGGAAGAGCACAGCTGTTCATCTAACTAAGCTTGAGCCCACGCCTTTTCCTAAAGTAGAACTCAGTCGTCTGAGGGCATCTCATGGATTTCCCTGCCTGTGGCAGACAGCACCCGTTCCAGCTCCATTGGTTTCCAGCCTTGGAAATTCCACTGCCCCCAGCAGCCCTTGTGGCTGTCATAGAATCTTCCCCCTTTCACCACTCAAGAAAGATTTTCGTAGGGAATGGCTTCTGTTTGCATGTGGGCTTGCCCTGAGGGAGCACACGTATAGGCCAAAAATGAGGGGAGGAAAAAGGACACGGATCTCACTGAGTTACATTTATGAAGAAAAAGACCTGTGCTAATGTCAAGGAATCAGCCAAGAGAGCTGAGGTAAAGGAAATAAGTTGATTCTTTTTAAAAATTACTTTTATCAAATTATACATTTTGGGCAAAAAAAAAAAGCCACAGCATTGAGGTTGTGTTCTTCTTAGCACATCCTATTGAGAGGCACATGAGGTTGATTCTTCCCATTCCTGGTGATGCTATTTTTGATCATTTGGTTAAGGGAATGTCTGCCAGTTTTTTCCACCGAGAAGTTACTATTCTTGTTGTAATTAATAACTACCTTGTGGGGAGATAGCTGGAGATTATGTAAATACCTATTTCTCATCATACTTTCATCCACTAATTTTAGCATTCATTGGCTATTCTTGCCTCAAACAATTATCACTGTGAATTTTGCCAAATGATGATTTCTATTTCCATAATTCCTTCTGCATTTATGAGATGAAATTCTAGTATAAATAAGAGCTTTCTCTCTCCCCCATGAATTGTATTTTTATTTATATCAATAAACACCATACATTCTTATTTTATTCTATTGTTTATTGTTCATTAGTTATTATTATCTATTTTCTCACTAAAATCACCCCAGATTTGACCATTGGGGCCAAATCAAGTTGGCTCCTGTGCCCTTTGGACATGTACCCCCGTTTCCTTTTAGAACTCATTGCCAAAAACACACAACCCGAATTCAATCGTGAAGAAACATCAGGCAAATTCTAATTGAGGGACAACTACAAGATAATTGGCCTGTACTCTTCACCAGTATCAAGGTCATGAAACACAAAGAAAGATTAGAGCAGAAAGAGGACATGATAATAAATGTCACATGTGACCCTGGATTGGCTCTGGGGCCAGAAAAAGGACATCAGTGGGACAATTGGCAAAATGTGAACAAAGCATGTATATTAGATGGCATTATTATATCAATGCTAACATCCTGATTGGGTAATTATACTGTGGTTATGTAAGATGTTAATTTTAGAGAATCTAGGTGAAGGGTATATGAAAGTTCTTTGTACTATTTTTGTACCTTTTATTAAGTCTGAAATTATTAACAAAATTAAAAGTTAAAAATTGAAAATGACTTTACAGGGAGAAGAGGATAGGTTGGGAGTAGGAAATGCAAAAGAAACATTCCTGATAAAACACTCCAGGCTGGCGTCCTCCCTCCCACATATCCTGTCCAGAATGATGTGGCCAGAGTGGCTTGGGACACACTATGGATTTGTCTCTCCAAAAAGATGCACTTTCATTTCCCCATGGTCTCTACTTGAAAACACCAGTGGGAGCCCCCACTGCTTGGGGCTTCAGGTTCCTGCTGCTGTGTTCACTGGGAAAATCAATTACAGCCTAATTACCTCAGGGGGTTAATTAGCATTGTGTAGCTGGGCGTCCTCCCTGAACAGAGCAGCCTGTCAGTCCCCGGTCAGTGAGCAGGGGCAACAGAGGCAGAGGTTCCCAGGGAGAAGCCTGCCTTTGGGCTGGGAGTGGGCTCCTGCCAGTTGGGAAGCAGACAGATGGGGCTGGGGCAGCAGCCAGGGTTGGCAGAGGTGGGAGGAAGCAAGTCCCTGGTCTAATGTAAGAGTGCTGATGACTCAGGCACAGACCCGGAGACCACAACTGCATCAGCGAGAAGTGCAGACCAGAGCGAGTTATCAGGCCAATGGCTGCTGGAAATCATGACAGTTGGGGCGAAGGCACGAAGCATTGAGCAGCAGGGAGCCAGCTGTCTGGGGGCAGCGGCCAGGGCGGACCCTGCAAGCACTCTTTCCCAGTGAAGCGCTAGCACACGCGTGCACACACACACATACACACGCATGCACGCACCCACACACACGGGAAAGTCAGTAGTCCCCAAGCGACATGGGACTGGAGAAGCCCAGTCTTTGGCAGATAGAGGCTATGCTCCCATCACACCCTCCCACTTGGACGCACGAGGGCCTAGATGTGGAAGTCACTGTCCCGCAGCACTGTGCCTCCCCTGAGATACGCTGCCATGCGGCTGGGTGAGTGTCTCTGAGCTACACCAGCTAAGAAGGTTGGATATAAAGTACACGGAAGCACCACTTCTTGTTTTATATTACTTGAGCAAAAATACTAAAGGTTTAAAAATGGTTTTATAATTACATAAATCGAAGCTAAAATTCTGGCCCTACCACTTCATAGCTGTGTGAACTTGGGCAGCTCACTCCTTTCCTCTGAGCCTCCTTTCTTTACCTGTAAAACGGAGGTGAGAATATTTACCTCCCATGGTGGCCGTGAGGATTAAACGCGACAGTGACAACAAAGCCCACTAAATAAATATGTGCTTCCTCTTCAAATAACCATCTGTAGGTTAACATATTCATTTGATCTTGAGGGTTTTCTTTTCACTGATGCGAATCTTGGATACGATCATAAAGATGCTTCAGAAGTTTCCCAATATCCACTGAGACAGGTGATAGCCACAGTTGCTTTCTTTGGGGCCAGTAGTGAAAACGAGGCAGGGAAAGCGACAGGGCTTCTGCTCACAAAAGAGGCAGAACGCAGCCCTGCCTGCTTTCTTCAGCACACAGACCACAGCAGTACTTGCCCAGGCCTTTATTCCTAGTCACCCGAAGGAACGTGCAATTAGTTTCATAGCACAAGTGACAGTCAGTGAATTGGGAGTACTGAAGAGTGATGAGTACATAATGCCAGCAAAGTTAAATACAACCATTCCTCTCCCAGGCCATTCAAAACCCCAGCAGCTGCATTTTCATTCACATCATGTATTCATCTTCCTTTGCAATTTGCTATTCAGGAAACATCATTTTTTTCCAGGACAATTAATTATCTATTTCTTTCCATTAAAATGCACAAACAAATTGGGACAGAGAGTAAACCCTGGGAAATGGCACAGTGGCTAATGTAGTGCCCGCCTTTCCTTTCTTCTTCTGTGTTCAACTTTGCAACTCTGAGCTAATTTGGCTCCTGAAATCACATTTCTGCTGAGAAGAGTAAAATCTGCTTTCCGAAATGTTCACCCACCATGCAGCCAATTTCGCATTCCCCACCCTGGCCAGCCGGCCTGGCAGGGAGGCTGGGCTGGCTCTGCCTCCCTTGTTGCGTGCACGCACATTCTTGCACTGGCACGAGGACACACTTCCATACACTTGTCACTTATACCTGAACACGGGCCATCAAGACACCCACAAGAGGCTTTATACATCTTCGCATTTATCACACCCTATGCCACGAACTCTTCCGCCAAGGCTCAAGTTGCCCTCCTCACTCACTGCCCTGGGGTAGGCTCCTGGTCCTGCTCTGGAACGCGGGGGGACTCACCTCGGTGATCTGGGGGTTGGAGCACTTCACATTGTGGCTGGACCAGTCGAGCCAGGGGCTGGAGGGGCTGGTGCAGTGCTGGTGGAGGGTGCACCTGCGCTCGCCACTGCACCAGCCACACTCGAACTTCCGATCGGCCTTCAGGCACAGGCCGCAGCTCTCCCGCTGGGCTGCACACTTGTAGAGGTGGACTGTGAAGACAGGGCGACAGTCACAGATGGGGCTGGAGAAGACCTCCCACAACCTACCCTCTTTTTGCAGGTGTGACAGCAACCGTCCCCAACCATAGACAATACCAATAATCATAATTGTCATTGCAAGAATAATTGATGAAAAAGTAATAATAAGAGGAGCATCTTAGCAATCATTTAAAGACAATACAGAAAATACTATTATTTAAAAGTTCCAGCTCCAGATTGAATCAGATCAAGGCTTTAATTGAGGTGTCACCACTTCCTAGCTATGTGACAAAGAATCTGACCTCCTGGAACCTTGTTTATTTAATCTATTACATGGGAAAATCATTGTTTTCTGTGAGGTTTGAATGGGATGTTATATATTAAGTGCTTAGCACAGTGCCTGTAACATATTTGATATTCCGTACATACTTTTTATCTTTTCTTTGACTGCAAACTACATTTTTATGTTGCTGCCTCTCTGACTCTTACATGTGGCCCTCATCCTAGGAGTAAGGACTAATTTCAGAGACAGGTAATGACTCTTGGAGCTTACTAAAGCTAGTGCCCTGAGCTGGGATCCTGAAGTTCTATTTGGCTGTGCTGCTAGACTGTCGGTCCTGAGCGGAGGGGCTCCTGGCCTGGCACGATGGGAAGTGGTGGGTCTGGGAGAGGAGTCAGCTTGGGCTTCAAAAAGGCCAGGTGCCTGGCTAAGTGGAGGCTAAGCTGACAAGGAACAAGGGTTGACACAGAGAGGACAAAGTGGCCACTTAACAGGTCACTTCTGGAGTCTGTAAATTCATTTTTTTGCACTTGTCATTTCCTGACGTAGAAGCCCTTGACAGGCCAGTTAGCAGAACTGTATTTTGTGAGCCTGGGACTTAGTCTTTGCCTGCTGGTATTTTGAACTCAGAATCCCAAGTAGAAATCTGCAGAAGCAGAATACCCAGCAAGTCATTTTCAACTCCTCTGTCAAGCAGAAATAAGCTTTGAGGACTGGGTGGCATGTCTCCATCGGGCACATGCCCTAGGGGAAGCGTACTTTAAAAAATTCGTCCATAAGTCCCCATCCTTTTCCTCTGTTCTGCCAGCATCCTCGGTCCCAGCTGTAGGGACTAGACTTAAACACCCTCCTTCCTATGGCTTCTTATGGTAGAGGACAGGAGATGAGGATCTTATGATGAACAAGTATACACTGCCCATTTGTTACAGTGCACAAATGGTCCGTATCTAGTATCTCAATTGATCCTCATGATGACCCTGAGAGGAGGGCATCCCTTTCCCCCTTTCACGGATGAGGGTGTAGGGAGGAGCAGTAATTAGTCTGAGTGCACATAGCTGCAAGTGAAAGAGACAGGATATGAACCCCAGTGTGTTAGATTCTGGAAGCCAAGTCCTCAAACACGATGGCCCTCTCCACCCAGCACAGTGTGCAGCCTCCAGGATCACTTGGGCCCTGGGAGGGAGATGGGTGTGAAGATGGCGCTGCTCACACACTCCAGAGCTGCTGAAAAGGGCCACAAGGGAGCGTTCTGATGCAACAGCTTGGACGTGATTGCTTTTCTCTAAGCTCCAGGTGCCAAGGCAACTTCTGAGAACTGAGCCTGGATCCTCAGCAGGGCAAATGTCTACTCTTAGTGCTGAAAAAAATTGGCCTGGGTATGAGGAGAAAGAGAAAAAAAAACCCTCCCTGTTTTAGCTTCCCTCTCCCAGTCTAAGTAGCATGGCTTTTCATGGCGGCATCTGTAGCCACATGACACTGAAGCACTTGCAGGCCCCACTGTGGCCTTGGTCTCCCTCTCTGTGTCCCCCCAGTGACCCTTAGGATGAGGGAGAGGCTTGTGGCAGCCCCGGCTATTTGAACTGTGGTGAGGCATGTGGCTGGGGGGGCGGGGGGGGGGCGGGCAGGGGGAAGAGGCTGCACATCCTGCAGCGGCCTGAGTCCCTGGGAGTGCAAGGATGGGGCTCAGCATGCACGCGCTGCAATTCGATGGCCTTCGTTCAAATCCTGGCTTGTATTATCTGACTCTTGCTCTGTTTCTTTTCATCCCCCCTAGCTTTACTGAGGTATGATTGACAAATAAAACTATACTATATTTAAATCATGATGACTTGATATATACGTAAACATAATAAAAGGATTTCTCCCATCTAGTTAATTAACACATACATCCTTCACCATATAGGGAGAAAATTGAAGTTCTACTCCGTTTTCAAATATGAATTATGCCATACAGTGTTATCAACTAAAGTTATCATAGTTCATATCAGATCTTCAGACCTTACTCATCTGATAGCTGCAAGTTTGTATCTTTGACGAACCTCTTCTTCGTTCCCCCACCCCCATCCCTGGCAACCACTTTCCTACTCTCTGTTTCTGTAAGTCTGACTTTTTAAAAAGATTCCCCATATAAGTGATAATCATGCAGTACATTTCTTAAACATATGAAACAATTCATTAATCTGCATATTTGTACAGGGGCCATGCTAAACTCTGCATCATTTTGGTCTTGTATTGGTGCTGCCAAAGTGAGCACTCTTGGTTCATTTCTTAATGTCATTGGGTTTAGATTTTTTTAATCTGTAAAATGAGAACAATATTAGTGTATACCTATCAGGGTTGTTGCGATGATTACGAAAAATAATCTGAGATCAGTGAGCACTCATCAAACTGGAGGTACTTGTGTCATTCTTGAGAGCACGATGGAATGTTGGTATTTGCTATATTGAGGGTGGCGCCTACCTGGCACATGGGGGAACTGCACAGGTGTTTGTGGGGCAATGAATATGGGTGGCCCCCAGTTAGCACCGCCCTGTGTCAGACTAGCTCCTCCCTGAACTTCCTGGCACCCGCTGTGCACTTGAGTCCCCATTATGGTCTCTCCCACCCACTCCAGAACTAGGGGGGCAGCCTGAAAAACCTTCTTTGTGCAAGGATGGGGCCCAAGACAGGAACCAGAACCGGACTGGAAACAATATCTCCATTTCCAGGGAAACTGACAGGACATCCCACCTGCTGCTCTCCTGGGTCAGGTTCCACAGACACTTCAAAGTCTCTGGGAGCCTAAGAAACACGCGATGAGCCAGCAGCCACAGCGGATGCTCTGGTTGTAGTAAAACAAGGTTCCCAACGGGACTCCTTTGATGGCTCCAAATGTTGGTTTCAGATCCTCTGAAGAGTTCCGCTGACAGAGGGAGTGTATTATTTGTGGCATAGTGGCCAGCAGGCTCTAATCCTGCCAGCCCCATCTTTCCCAGGGTTACGGACAGATAAAAACTCTATCTGGAAGTAGACGCGTACCTTTCAGGTCCTGAGGGTTGTCGATGATGAAATTGCCATTCCACACCACGGCAAAGTCCACGGCCAGGTTGCTGATATCCATCCCGTCATACTGGTACTGTGGGGAGAGGGCAGAGGCACTGGCTAGTGAGCTTCTCTATTGCAGTGGGTCAGGGATGTTTTGGGTTTCTCAGGGAACCGTGGGGTGTAGTTGGAAAGAAACCAGCGACTTCAGATCCTTATGGGCTGAGAAAGCAGCAGAGGGACAATCAGAGGAACCCTACTATGCAGCTCAACTATCCCCGTGGCCCACCGTCCTGACTCCCAGTCGCTAATACCAACAGGATCCAGCCCTAACCCCTTAGCTTGGCATTTAGTGCCTTCGAGATCCAAACTTACTTCTCCAACTTTCTCTTCCACTGCTCTCCTACAGAAACTTCTGAATCCACTTGACTGTCAACACACGTGCTGAAGCGCCTGTCTGTGCCTCCCACGAGGAGTGCCTCCTCCCTATGGCGTTAGTCCTTCAACCCATCATGATCTTTCTAGTCTAGCTCAGACTCACCTTCACCAGGTGTTTTCTCTGACTTCCCTGCTAGTGATCCCCCAAGCTCTCTGTCCCCTGATATTGCCAATCTTGGTCTTGAACCTGGCACTTCCCAGGAGCTGCTGTGAACTGTTTCACGGGCAAGTCTAGTCTCTCCAGAAGTTCTGTGCACTGCTCAGTAAACCCCCCAGAGCCCTGAGCAGAGCACATGCATAACTAATGGTTGGCTGGGCACCACAGTGGCCCTTTATTTTTACATGTGAGCTTTACTTTGGTCAACAGTCCACTAGGAAAAGTGCCCAGAGCCTTGTGGGCAGAGATCTAACATGAAAGGCCTCAAGCTGTGGCCAAGAGTTGGCTCTCTCTCCCATGCTGATCCCACAGGGGACGTTTAAGCCCTTCACACACTTCAGAAACAGCCCCTCTCAATGGTCCACGACCTGTCTCTGTGAAGGGGGGGCCTCTAGGAATCCCAGCTGTGGGGACTGCCCAGCCCTGGCCACTTAGATCTCAGGGCATGGCCCTGTCAGCCCTCTTGCCCAAGCCCTTCCTGCCGCCTTCTTCCTTTTGTTGCATTCCATTCCTTTCTCCTCTCACCTTCCCCTAGTGCTTGGCGGCCTTCCATCCATTACAAATTCTATCATCCGCCTGTGACCCGGCAATCTGACAGCTCCCTGATAAGAGGCCCAGACTCTCTTTATCTCTCCCAGGCGAATTAGCTTCCCTCAACACCTTTGTCATGCCACTCCCCCCATCTCTAGCTGACCCCCCACCACCACAGACGGGGAGTTGGCAGATAGAAAGATCTTCTCTGGGCTAGTATTCTAATTAAACACCTCAGGCTTTTTGTCTGGCATTCAGAATTGGTTGACCCTTGCTGCTCTTGAAACCCACTGCTTCCACTTCCTGCCTTCCCCCTCCCCCATCCCATTACACTTCCTGCTTGTCTCTCCTGTGTAGCACCCTGCCCTTCAGTTCACCCACTCTTTTGCAATTTGTACTCCCTGAACGCAGATAGGGTTTGCAGTGGAGCTGACTGGCTTTGGCCGAAGTTTCGACGAAGGCCAAGAGGTGCTCATAAAACTCAGAAAGGGCACAGAGTTCTCAACTTATGCCATGAGGGTCCTCATACCACTCCACCTCCTCTGATGCCATCAACCTGCTCTTCGCTTGCTGAGAGGCCGGGTGTGTATGCCTGCTCCTCTGTCCCTGGGCATCTGGGATCAGGCTGTGGACCCGGAAGTTTCTGGAGGCTGGGGCAGGCCAGGCGGAGGCTTTGGTGGGGGCGTGAGAGAAAGCCTCCTCCCGGCAGGGTCTGAGCCCGAGTCTTCTTACCGAACTGTTCTGGCACTGGACGCTGGAGCTGTTGAAGCGCAGGGCGGGCACTCGGTGGATTGCCCCCTGGATGTTGAGGACACACTCATAGCCTCGCTGCCCAGACTGAGGCTGGGGCAGGTTCCGAGCCTTAAGGGTGATGGGCTTTACCTCCCCGACCGGTATCAAGATCTCCTCTGTGGGCACCAGCTGGGGACAGTCCTGGAGGAGCAAGCAGAGAAGCTCCATCTGTCCCGGCTCACACCTTCTTTCTCACCTGAGCCAGGGCAGAGGATAGGGCCCAACGCCAGGCCAGACCCTCTGGTATCCAGGTGGGCTGCCTAGGAGAAGGACATATCTTCTTTAAGGGGCAGGTGGAGTCAGCAGGGAAAATCAAGTCTATCTCTTAGCTCCTGGCCTTAGATATTATCATCTGCATCCCACAAGTTGTCCTGGATCTGGTGTGTGTGTGTGTGTTATAATTTAGGAATTAATTTTCAGGCACTGGCGTGGCAGCCTGAGGATTTTATCTCCTGAGACACAGGATAAAAGAGGCTCCATGTGTCCCTGTCCCCAGTCTGGAACCCCCACCTCTCAGTTTCATTCATCTGTTCCCCAGTGCCAGCCGCCTCACACTGTCCCTGCGCAAAGCATTCCGTTATCAGTGGCTTCAGCTCCCGACTCCGACTGTGGGCCTTTGCAGGAGGTGAATCAAGTCCTCCCAGCAATGCTCTAAACACTCGCGCTGGCTTTTTATCTCGTTCATTACCAGACCCTGCATGAATGCCATGTTGCTTTGAAAAAAAAACTGGAAAAAAAAACTGGAAAAAAAAATCTTGATGAGCAGGGACTGTGAGAAGGACCATGAGAGAGAGAGAGAGAGGAAGTGATTGATTTTCCTCAGTTCTATTCCTAGATGTTGCTTCTCCACTGGAGGCCGAATTACCACTTCCCTGCAGCCCCACTCCCCTGCCCACTTTCTCCTTCTCCAGGGAAGACAGAGCCCAGTAGCCTCCCACAGTGGCAAGCTGACTGTCACCTCCACATGTAACCATTTCTGCTCATCCCCTTTCCCTCCAGTTGGGAGTGTGCGGGGGTTGATATTGCTACCCTGTAGAGGATGCTACTGGCATTAAGTCCCTGGGGATGGGGGGCAAGATCGCTGAACTTCCTGCAAGGTCTGAGATTGTCTTTAATAAGAAATTGTCCCTGTCTTAATGCTGGAGGCGATATTGAGCATGCACAGCCTTAGAGGGAGACTGGAAGAACCAGGCTGACACACAGTGTGGCTTAGGCAGTTTCTTCTTTCCTCCAGACCTCAGGTGCAATCCCTTCACAACCTGGCCACTGCCTACCTCCTATCCAGCAATTCTTGTGCATCAGCCGTAAGAGTTTAAGATTGATTCTGGGGGACCAGCCTTACTCATTCACCGCTGGTCACTTGAAGATGCTTTTCTCTCTGCTGGAAACACTTACTCCTATTCACCCCCACATCTTCCTCCAGCCTGGGGCCCTATTTAGCTGATTGCCTTTTATTAGTCTACAAACTCAGCATCTCCTTCTTTGGAAAGCTGTTCCTGACCCTCTCCCTGCACTGGCCTCCGGGCTGGGTTACAGATATTCCCCTGTGATAGCATCTAGCCCTCACAGTTGCTGGTTCTTGTTGACTTGCCCTTCTCAGTGGTCTGTGAGCCTTGAGGATCTGGCTGGAGCTTATTTACTGTGTCCCCAGTCTTTATCCCAGTTCCTGACATGTAGTGGGTACCTACCTGGTCATTGCTTTTGGGAGGGTAAGTGAAAAATAAGAAAATAAAGCAACAGAAAAAATGACTTATAAATTTCCTTCTAGATCCTACTTTCCAGATTTTTTACAGAGGG
>PVKM010017446.1:0-25888 GCA_004027735.1 Carollia perspicillata
CAGACAGACTGTGCTGACTTACAGGGGTGTTCCATCACCCAGCCAGCCTCTGTGATTTAAAGCTGCCAGTCAGATGTTGCAGATTATGTTGGAAAATAGCCGTTTGGGCTGAGATTTGGAGAAGCTGCTGCCAGATGGGGATTCTTGTGTTTTCCTCTATATATAGTCTTTATGGTGAGCTAGCTGAAGTTAGCACAGTTTATTTTAGGAGGTAACTCCCTGGAGCAGGCCATGGTGGGTTGGGCTGCTTGCCCTGAGGGAGCATTTGAAGGATGGCTCAGATGGCCCTCCTGGAGGAAGATCTGTGGCCTCTGACAGTTCTGGGAGAGGAAGAGGTGTTCACCGCTGCATTCTCCTTTGTTGCTGGCAGTAGTCAGAACTTTGCGATGTGCCTGCAATGGCAAGTGGTTGTGATACAGCTGAGATAGGGTGGAGGTTTGGCAACTCCTTGTTTCTTATCTCTGGTGGTAAATACTAACTTTCTTGGAGTATTCTGTGCATGGAAACATATGAACAAGAAAGGAGAGGGTGGAGGTGGGCTTTAAGCTGAGGTTAATAGGACATCATGTAAAGAGCTTGGACTTTGGAGGAAGAGCCAGTTTCAAATCCCAGCTCAGGCTTTACTAGCTGTGGACACTGAAGCAATTATTTTGCTGTCTGTTAGCCTCAGTTTTCTCCGCTGCGGACTGGGGATATCTGCCTTACAGTGTCGTCATGAGGTGAAAATGAGAACTAAAATGAGTTAAGGCCAATAAAGTAGCTGGCACACAATAGTTGCATAATAAATAGCAGTTATTATTGTTTTATTTGAAGGAAAAAAGCCTTTCACCCTATCTTCCTAGAAACTATCTCAGTTGGAAGGAAGCATTCTGTTAGAATACTAACTGCATTTTTAGGTTAAATCATGCAGGCTTGTGTTAAAAGGGTGACCATTTGGAAATTGGTCACTTACTGGTGTGATCTGGCAGAAGGAACCTCCAGATTTCCCTGCAGTGACCTGGCCTCTTTGAGAAAGTCCAAATTGACATAATCAGGATTACAGAGTATATTGTTTAAGAGGTGATTGTATTAAAATAAGGGTTTTTTGTTTTGTTTTGTTTTTGGAGAAACAAAAAGTGCCTTGCAACAATTGAGCACCCATTTAGTATGGGAACCATTCTCTCTCTCTCTCTCTCTCTCTCTCTCACACACACACACACACACACACACACACACTCACACATATTGTCCCTCAAACAGTGTGCCTACTAAGTGCTTGCTGACTTTCATTTGTGCACTGATCACTCATTGAGTGTCAGCTGTATGCCATGCCTAGAGTATACATGCTTGACCTATTCTAATTCAGTTACAGAGAAAAAGCAAAGGAGAAAAGGAACAATGAAAATACTCCAGGTATCTTCTTTGTTCTTCTAAGTCTCAGTTTTTCTCTCTGTGCTGCGAGCACAGCTGGATGGAATAGTTTCCAGGTTCTTTGTAGCTCTTTGATCCTAGAACTCAGCCAAGCTCAAGAATTCCTTTTCCTCCTTCTGAACCCCCAGCACGAGGATTTCTAAGCCTTTGTTCAGCCTTCCCCTTCTAGCTAGGGGAGGTGGTTCCAGCACGAGCTGGAATGCTGAAATGCTCACAGCTCTCTGGCATCAAGTCGTTAAGCCAGAAATAAAGATGAGTCATGTCTGGATTTGGGGACCCCCCCCAGATCATTATGGTTATGTTTAGAACAGGGAGCCATGAAGAGGATAACCTCATTGCATGGGGTGATACCATGAAGGCAAAGAGTCCAGCCTTCCCGATGGGAATATGTGTGTTGGGGGTGGGGGACAGTGAACCAGCCAAGTGGTTTTCCACGTCCTCCTCCAGGGGGTAGCAGAACAGGCCGGCTATCCTGTATGTAGGGTTTGAAACTCGGTCCCCACTCTGTGATGTTAACAAGCATCTTTACCTCCCTGAACCTGTGTTTTCCCACAGTTGTTGTCCATAGGGTGACCATTCTGTCCTAGTTGGGGACTTCCCTAATTGTAACACTCAACACCCACGTGTTCAGTCCCTGGCCAGTTGCAGTGATGGGCACGTTAGTTTTGAGGTTGAAATAAACCGGAACACAGAGCGCACAGTAGGGATCAGTAAATGGGAGCTTGCAGGAAGTAGTATGCACAGTTTGGTCATGTGTGTGTGTTTTGGGGGGAGGGGGTTGCTAGTTATCTTTTCCAACCTAGAAATGCCTGTAGCGTTCCCCTAAGCCCCAGAACTCAGAGTTGCCAGTTGACATTTGTCTAACCTAAGTGGAATTTTTGTTTTTTTAAGACAGAAGAAAGATATTTTATCAGACTTTAATATGCTGCGACATTTCACAACTTGGTATTTTTCATTGTCTGTAACAATAATGAGGATTGAATAATTTGCAAGGCTTGGTAGGTAGTAGCAACCTATGTCTTGGACTGTGTGGGATGTGTTATGAGTCCTAAAAATGAGAAATAGGAATTACTTGAAACTCATTTCAAAAATCTTCAGTGTGTGGGTTCCCAGAGTTGGTTTTCAGATGTACATTTGGATCTGATTATGGAAAGCCAGGTATGTAAATATGATCTAGGAAGTGGCACAGAGAGCTGGCTTCTCATGAAGCTGCACGTCACTCCACACGAAACCTTGTTGGTGGCTCCCCGGTGCTGTTCGGATCTGCCTCAGACTCCTTCCTGGGTCCTGCAGGGACGCCCCACCCGGCCTCCACAGCCTCCTCCCACCGCATCCCCTGGCACTCGCCCCTCCACACCCCACCTTCAGGCTTTCTCTCTTGGTTTCTTGAAAATCATGTGTGATTTCTCACCTCAAAGCCTTCATCAGTGCTGTTCCTTCTACCTAAAATGCTTATATCTCCTCTCTCATGTTGGACAATTGACTGTTGCTCTTCCTTTAAAACCCAGTTTAATCCTCACTTCCTGGAAGAATCTCTGGCTCCCAGACCCAGGCTGAAGTTCCTCTGTTTCGAGTCCCCCCTCTGCCCTCCTCGTTGGCAGCTTTCATCTCAGATGTAACTCAATCACTGATTTTGTCATCGGTCGATGTCTGATTATTGAATCGATCAACCCCTACTCCGTCTTCTTATACTTTCTGTGTTCATCGAAAAGGCGACCGTTGTTGAATTTTACAGGCATTGTGAGAGGCTGTAGCACAGAGTGTTCAAGAGCAGAGCATCTGGAGACAGATCTCCTTCCTGATTTGGGTCAAGTTCTGGCTCTAACGCTTTGCAGCTGAGTGACTTTGGGCATGCTGCATAACCTTCTGAGCCCTGTTCCCTCATCTGGAAAATGGGGGCTAAACATTCTATAGAGGATGAAGTAAGTTAATAGAGGTCAGTGGCTTGGCCATAGTACCTGGCACATGGTATTCGTGGATGCTGGTTATCACTAGTTCTACTAGTAGTAGTAGTTACCTTGAGAGATTGTAGCCAGATTGCTTAAAAAAGCGTTGAAGGAGAGAATGATAATTGTTTGTGCCACATTGTGACATTGTTTATTTAGCAACTTCTGAGATCATAGAAGAGTTTAAAGCCTCAGTCTCCTCATCTATGAAATGGGGGTCAGCATTACCTACTGCACATTACCTCTTCACAAGGCTGGTGTGAGAGATCAGAAAAGATGGGGCTGTAGACAGCCAACCGCTGGTTGAGTCACACAGCGGGTGCTTGATGAAGTGTAGTGGTCCAGGCACCGTGAGAACTGCGTTAGCAGCTCCTCACACCCCACAAACGGGTTCTGGAGCTGTGCCTAGCATCTGAGGAGCTGGGTTGTAAATACAGGTTCCACAAAGCCCTTCAGGAAGCGGTCCAGATCTCTGAGATTAAAACAAAACAAAATAAAGCAAAACAAAATGTGCCCTGGCCGGTGTCACTCAGTGGATTTAGTGCCAGCCTGCTAACCAGAGGGTTGCCAGTTCGATTCCCAGTCAGGACACATGCCTTGGTTGCAGGCCAGGTCTCCAGTAGAGGGTGCACAAGAGGCAACCACACACTGATGTTTCTCTCCTGCTCTCTCCCTCCCTTCCGTTCTCTCTAAAAATAAATAAATAAAATCTTAAAAAAGACAAAACAAAATGGAAAATAGTAATGAATGGTTCAAGGTCCTGGTTTTATATGGCAACTTACAAGATAGCAGGACACGTCACTGGAGAATGTATGGCTAACAGACATAATAAATACAGCCATGATTAGGGATTAGCAGTTCTCAAATGGCTCATAATGTATTGAGTATGAGTGAGGTCAAGAATGTGTTAGGAGCAGATGTTGTTTAGGTATGTTACACAGCCTTGTAGCTCACATGTTTTAAAAGAAATACTTATTTGATGATTATTATGAACCAGACATTATTCCAAGTGCTTTACAGATGTTAATGCAGTCAACCCTGTAAAGCAGCCTGGGAGGTAGGTATTATTATTATCCCTATTTCACGTATGAGGAAACTGAGGCACCCCAATGGCAAGTAACTTGCTCAAGGTCAGACAGAGCAGTTGACCGAGCCAGCACTTGAGCACAGGCGGTCTGATGCAAGAGTCCATGCTCTCAGCCACTACTCTGTGCTGAAGTCATATGGAAGCATGTCACAAATGGAAATAGATCATTGAGTACGAAATATGCTCCTTCTCCTTGAATGATCCAGACCAGCTGTCCTTGGTCCTGAATTCTATAGGCTTCTCCATTAATGGAACTTGACTACTGGAGTCTACGAAACTGGCATTGCGAGGGTTTAAGCCCTGAAACCGATGGAAGCTATACAGTCTCTTGTCTTTATCGTTGACATCGTGCCCACACCCCATTCACATCCTCTCCCCAAAATAATTTTCTTTTACTTGGGTAAAATGTGCAAGTAGTTTACCATACCTGCTGAACGCAGGGTCTTAATTAGCTGTAATTTTTGAAGTCTGCAGCTGTAAACTGTGCTGAAAAGATTGAAAAGATTAGTGCACTAGTAATAAGATAATTGTCCCTGAGAAATGCTGTTAGCATGTAAACACATTTAGCGTGTGAAATCAGAACAACTGTAATATTGCCCCCTTTTGGTGTTTAAAGATGCTCCTGCATGAATAATTATAACTAAATGCAAAGTGCAGAAATGGAACATTGCCTGCTTTTCCTTTCCTTCTTTCTTGATTCTATCACGGCTTGGAAATAAAGGTCTGCCTGGTAAACTCTCCTGAAGTGGCTTCCTGTCCCCCAGCAGCCATTTGAAATTAGTACCAGGGGCGGGGCAACTCAGGGGGAACTCCCCCACATGAGGATGGTAGGCAGACAAAATCTTCAGATCCCACTGCAGCTTCGTAGGAGGGCTTTGGATGCATGTGTGTATACGTATGTGCGCTCACACACTCATACAGAGCTGAAAAAAAGCGGTCATGGCTACATACAGCAGAAGCAGATGCTATTAACCTCAATCCACTTTCTCAGACCTAC
Organism: Carollia perspicillata; assembly: GCA_004027735.1. Lineage (NCBI taxonomy): Eukaryota > Metazoa > Chordata > Mammalia > Chiroptera > Phyllostomidae > Carollia > Carollia perspicillata. The sequence continues at coordinate 5,441 of PVKM010017446.1, forward strand.
AAAGCTGCCATCAAACATGCTGCACTTTTCACCACTCTGGGACCTATCTTGTTTCTGTTGAGTTTTTGTATCTTTGGATCAAACTGGGAAGTTACTTTCATTTTATGATGTCAGTACATGTAATGGCTTCCCAATGGACCATAGTTTATCAGATATGCTATGCAGTTCATAAAGATGAACCTCTATTTCATCTACTGATTGACATTGGCCAGTCAGCAGGTTGAATTTGCCTACTTCTGCCATCTTTCATTCCCAAGGCTCATCTTTGTGGTAAGGACTTGACTAGTAGTCAAGCAAACATCCGACAACTCATAAGTTGTCTGGGTTTGAAACACTCACCTCTTAGATTCCAACCCCACCTACCTTAAGGGTCGATTGACTTGGCTTCAAAGAGAATTTACTGAGTGCTGCTTGTGAGGCAGTGTCGGGACTCATTAAGCATGAAAACAAAGGGGCCTTGGGAAAGCAGGACATGTTGTCAAAATCATGTATAGCAGGGAGTGAGAACACAGGACCCCAGCCCCAACTCTGTTCCTGACCCAGTGTTCCTGGGTATGTGTTCATACAGTCTTTTTGAGTCAAATAGTACTTGGTTTTGTAGCCAAGTTTGCTTTACAGCCAGGGTGAGGTCCACTCCCGATACTCCAGTCCAACCCCAGGGCCTCCACTGAGAATGTCAGGACTTGATAACCCGGAGGCTGCAAACTCCAGTGCCCACAGCTGCCATGCAGGCAGCCTTAGAGAGGGAAGCATGTGGGGAAGGGGGATGGGAACCGTGACAAGCTGGAGGTGCATGCCCCTTCTAAGAGGGACAGCTACTCCCAGATCCAGACAGCCAGTGCCTTATGGAGGTGATGGATTTGTGTGGCCATTTTTCTGATTTTCCAAGAAATGCCAGAACTTGGCAGTTTTACGTGAAACCTCCTGAACTTTAAGTGTTGGCATCATACATAGTGTTTTTTTAAAACATGACACAGGCTAAATAAAACATAGCTGAGTACCGCCATAGGCCCCAGTTTGCTGTTTGCTACCTGTGCAGTGAACCCTTGAAGATGATATTCTCCAAGTGCCTGCTCAACAGAGGCTACTGCTGGGCCATTGCTCTTGATTCCTACCACCTCATGCATCAACTTGCACTGCGAACTTTAACTTGTATCTTGCTTCTCTAGTCCTGTCTAATCCTACCCTGCCCCCTCCACACAGATGTCTCAATGAAGTTCCCGGGAAGGGAGCACTTACTATCTTGAATAGATCCTTCAGTTGTGCCAAGCGTGTCACGTGTGTGAATGAGAGTTTCCCTACCCTGCACCCCGGTGCAGAAAAGCTTCAACGTGAAAGGGGATCATTGTAGCGTTTGGGCCAGCAAACAGCACCAAGCACAGTGGTCCTCTCCTGGGTGCTGATTATCAGCTTGCTTGGGGATCTCAGGCTCTTGCCTGACCTTGGCACAGGGTCTGGCGGATTTGGCTTTCTGGGTGTAGAATGGGTCACTTTAGAAACAAAGCCATTTTTGAGACTGAGTTGAGGAGAGTCCTCTATTCATCGATGAAAGGAGCTCATTGTACAAACTCCATGTGCCCCGCCGGACCCTTTTCCTTTCCTCTGGCCTCCTCCTCCTCCCTTTTCCCCAGCTGGGGCTTTGTCAGTGGCCCACAGGATGCTCTGTCCCAGGCTGTGCTTTCTTCCCATCTTCCTGTCTCTGCAGCTTCGGGGCTGCCCTTTGCAGAAGGAAAGCTGGGCCTGTAGGCCCTGTGCACGTTCTCGGCTCCTTGGGCCAAGTCTGTTGTCATGGATGATGAGAGCGCTTCCTTCCGGGAGGGTTCGGAACAAACAGCCAGTTCACAGGCAGCTGCACAGGGTGGCTGTGCAGGAAGGGAGAACAGAGTGGGCACTAACAAGGTCTTCCTGTTCTGCCCTCTGCACTGGAGCCTCCCCAGCTGCCACCCCCAAGAAGTCAAGACCGTTGCACTCCAGGTAGGGGCTCCTAAATGAATAAACTGCAGTGCTTAACTCTCTCATGGGATATTAAAGCTTTTCTGTTTCTTTTCTCAAGTCATGGCATCCTCAGCTTTTCTTTCTCAGGACTGGGGGCAAGGGTGGAATCACGTTGAATAAGCTGCCCGGTGGGTAACATGGTACCTTCCTTTGGGGATAGTGAGAGTATGGTGGTTAAGAGATGGGCAGGACAGGGGCTGTGGTCAGGGGGAGGGTGTGTACCTACCATTAGGAGGTGGCAGCTGCCCAGCGCCAGCTGTGGCCATGCCAGCCCGACATGCCCACTTATCTGGATCTTCTGACTTTTTATTTTTATTTATTTTTTAATTTTATTTTAATTGTTGTTCAAATACAGTTTTCTATCTTTGAATCTTCTGACTTTTAAAGGGAAGTCAGAAATCTGGATATGGTGAAACCGCCCTATTTTTGAAAATGTTGGCAACAAGTGAAAAAAAAAGTACTGTGTACTATGTAGGTCAAGCCATACCACATACAAGCATTTTGGTTATGTTTTTAAAATAAAACTTCTGTGAAAATATTAAGGTTAAGGGGGCCTGGCCCTGTGGATTTTGAACAAGTCTTATAACCTTTCAGAGCCCTAGTTTCCTCCTTTGTAAATTAGGAACAATCCTACCAGGTATCTGTAGTCTAGAAATATGCAAATACATAATGGCATCAAGGGCATCCCCCAGTGGGAAAAGCATAAAATGAATTTATCTGTGTTTCCAGACTTTACGGTTATCCCGCAGGAGCCACCCTGTGAGGATGGAATGAGGATTCATTGAAATAATGCACGTAAATCGCTACGGAGGGTGCCTCACAGGGGCTTAGACGATAGCTGTCATCATGGACATCCTCATCGATGTCGTCATCGCGGTCATTATCATTCAGTTCTCCTTCAGAAACACAGGAGAAGGATGGGGACGCAGGAAGGAGGCACTGAGCTCTCTCTGCTCTGAAACCTCCTGACTTGGACCTTGACTCGCATTATAGGAAGCTTTTGCCTCTCTGTCCCCTGCAAGCTGACCTGCTGACCACTCTCTCCAGCCTGTGCCAAGGCACGGCCGGGAGCTGGGGCGTGCCCTCTGTGACTGCTGCATAGCTCCCTGTCTGCTACCCTGGTCTCCAGATCCTGGGCTCCGTTCCCCCCCGCGCCTTGAATCAGCAGTTGTGTGTGTGGCCTCTTGGAAACATTCCAGACATGAAGCACTGCTGAATCACAGTTTTCCCAGAGCTGGGATCTGCTATCTTTTGAACGAAAGATGTCCTGGTTGGAGGCTCTGGTGAGAGAGCTGAAGAAGAGGAAGTAAAGGAAAGAGGGGAGGGAATAGAAATTTATTTTGGCAAAAGGGATGAACCCAGGATTTTATATCAAGAAACTCGGATTCTAGATTGGGTTTTGATATAAACTGTGTGTAGCCCTTAGCAAATTTACTTCCCATCTTGGATCTCATTTACCTCACCAGAAAATGATGGGTTTGGTTCAGGGCAGGGATGAAAATAAGTTTCTCATAGGAAAACTGGAATCTATTGGTAAATGTCTGCTCATAGGACCATATTGAGAATCTGAGGCCAAATAATAGCTTACTAATACCTACCGTGGGCACCGTACAGGGAGGTCACCGCTCACCTACCCTTCATCTCTAAGTTTATTTCTGGCATTCCCAATCTTAGATTTGGGAAACCAAAGATGAACTGTTTCCCTAGGGAACAGAAAACCCACCCAGCAGTCCCCGAGGCTGTAGAACAGAGCATAGTGTCTTTGGACTCCAGACAGTGTCTACAGGACACTTGGCAGTATTGGTTCTAGTTGGGCCACCTGCCATCTTGGTGACCATGGCAAGTGGGAACAAACTTGTTAGGTGCCAAGGCCTGTGCCTGGGAAAAGCTGATTATTGAGCTGAGCTGGAGACACGGTTTATGTTCCAAGCTTCAGGGAGGCTTGTGTGTCCCATTGGAGCCCAGGGAGCCCTGGACGAACCTGCCATGACCTCTGGCCTGGCTGTGTTGGGTGGACGCTGCATTTCTCTGTTGCTGTTATTTGTTTTGGAATGTGGCATGTCTTGTTTCTGGTCTGGAATGCCTTTGAGCTGCGAAAGCAGGGCACTGTAAAGTGATAGTAATTGTTCCGGGATCAGCTGTGGCTTACCCACTCTATGCCAGGACTGAGTGAGGCTCTGATATAATATCCCAGTCAGTCTTCACAGTGACCATGTGAGATGGTTATTATTATTGTAACAAGTTACATAATTAGTCTGAAGACTCACAGCAAGGAAATGGGAAGATCTGTCTGTTACTTAGAAGCATGAGATCTCATTCATAAGGCTTCTTCATGCCAACTGCTCGTAGAACCGTGAACTGTGGTTTAGTGATTTGGTTCAAGATGTGGTTGTACCACTGGGAAGCAGAACAACTTAGTGGTTCACTAGCACAGCCTCAGGAGGCACGCCTCCCTGATCCAAATCCTGGCTTTGCCACAATTTGACTTTGGTTGCACCATCTGTAAAATGGGGCTGTTAGTACCTACATTTTAAAGTTGTGGTGAGATTTAAATGAGATCTTATACCCACTTTCAATAATGTCTTGCATTTGATAGGAACCCATTGTTAGCTGCTAATCAGATTACTGTCAATATTGACCAGCCATGTGACCCCAGGTGAATTGCTGGGTCGACAAACCCAGTCCGCTTGCAGTGGCCAGGCAGCAGCCATTGGGCCGGGAGTTTCGTTGTCTTGTAGGAACACATGTCCAGTGTTGCTGAATCTCCCATTTTTAAAAAGGGAAGTGAGAAGTCTGCATTTGGATATGAAGTATCCTGGTTTTTAAACATTGGCAGCAATTTCATCAATATTACAGGCCAAAAAAAAAACAACCCCAATCCAAGAACTCAGTGTATGACTCATCCACAGTCCACCAGTTGGCCACCCTGTCTTAACTTTCGTATCTGAAGCCTCTAATCTTCCAGGTGGGTCCATTCAAAAGCTTGTCATTCCAAGAATTATAATTATGTGTACTCTGTAAAGAATTACAAAGTCTGTTGAGGTGCCCACAGAACACAGTGTTATATACAACATTCGGTAATTGTCATTCTCAGAGATACACACACCAGGTGGGAGAAGCATTAGAATCATTTCTGAGTTTCCATGTGTCTGGTTTCTCCTGTCTGCAGGGCTGTGGGTGGTTAACCAACTCCAAGGGCCGGAGCTTCAGCTTGAGATTCTGTTGCTCATGTCTGGCTTCTGGACTAAAAAAATGTGGAGTGAATACAGAATGGTAAAGATTCCTATAAACTTATTTTTTTAATATAACAGAGAGAAACAGACAGACAGACAAAAGGAGGAAAATCCGCCCAGTTTTATGAGCCTAACCGTATCTACCACCATCCCTCTAAAGCAGTGAGAACCCCCTAGACGTCTCAGTGGGGTTTCTGTTTTCTCCCCTGAGCCCTGTCTGGAGGTGAGTTCGTGTTTCCCAACAAGGCTGGTGCTGTGTGAGTCTGGCCTGCGTTCACATTCCGAATGCAGCCTTTCTTTGAGAACAAGAGGAGTTCTGTGTCCTTGGCATCCCTCCCTCATCGCCCAATGCCACCCTCCCTGCACGTGCCCTGCTTCATCTCAGGACCCACTGGCAGGAGGAGATAAGCTTGCTCTGAAATTCCACAGGGACATCTAGAGACAAAGCCCCATTGTGTGAGCACCTCGGTTGCTGGGACTAGATCTAGAGGAGTTGAGAAGGCTTGCACGTCCTGGGTCAGGAACGTGGGAAGGAGGAGGGTGGTGACAGGGTTGCTGGGGCAGGGTGGATTTCTTTATACATGGGGAGAAAGGAAGGGGCGAAAGACACCTTGCTCCCTGCTGTGGACTGAAATACTAACACCCAATATGATGGTGTTAGGAGATGGGGCCTTCGGGAGGTGATGAGACCCTGAGGGCAGAGTTGTGGAGAACGTGATTTGTGCCTCTATAGAAAACACCCTGGAGAACTCCCTTCCCCATTCTGCTAGGTGAGGACACAGCAAGAAGTTGGCCCTTTGTGAACCAGGAAGCTCCTTGATCTTGGGCTTTCTAGCCTCCAGAATGGTGAGACCGACATTTCTGTTGTTTATAAGCCACCCAGTCTGTGACATTCTGTTAGAGCAGTCCAAACAGGCTGAGAGACACTCATCATGGAAATTTCTCAGGGTTGCAGCAGGTGAGCACCAAAGTTCCCCGCGTGCATCACACACTTGGTGGCTGGCTTGGGTATTAGAGGTTGGAGTCCTGTTCTTGGTTTTTCACTGGCTATCTTTGTCACCTTGGTTGCTTTCAGTCTTCTGTTATTCATGATATTGTACCAGGGTTCTTGGGCCCCGGTATACATAAGACTTCCCCATGGGGTTCTTTGGATACATGCCCAGCAATCCTGAGTCAGTAAGTTCATGCTTTAGAATCACGAGAATTTTGGTTAAGGGACCAGTTTCTGACAAATTAGAAACCTGAGCACCAGTCCTGGCTCCCTCTTGTATCTGCCGTGTGTTTTTGAGCAAATTATCCTCGCTGAGCATCAGTTATCTGATCTGTAAAATGGGGAGTGTGATACCTCTCTTGGCTGGGTTGCAAGTATTCCATGTGCTTGGCACAAAGTAGGCATTCAGAACAGAATAGCTAAATGTACTCCTTTTGCTGCTGTCAAATGGAATTGGTTTAGCTGGCGTCTGTAGTGCCTTGCAGTTGGAAGAATTGTAGTTGAGTGAGTTTGGTGAGTAGAGGGATATGTCTGAGCCTTCATAAGCCTGGAAGAAGTAAACTAAGGGACGATTATTTTCCAGCCTTTAACCATGTTCCAGACGTTTTAAGTACCTGGTTTAATGTAATGTTCACCACAACCTGTTATGTCAGTGCCATCCCACTGTCAACAGGAAGTGATCATATATCTGGGTTTGCAAGAGACAGCCTACATTTACACCGGTTGAGCTGGTGTAATTACTATTATTGCCCTTTTTTACTTACAGAAAGGTCCCAGACAAATTCAGTACAGCCCCATCTATTTACATTGTGTAAATGAGAAAAGTAATGCTCCCAGAAACTAAGAGACTTGTCCAAGGTTGAGAGTCTACTAAGTGACTGTTATCTGCTGAATTGCCCACCCCTAGCACCTCGGAACATGACTGTATTTGGAGATAGGGCCTTTTAAAGAGCTGATTAAGTTAAATGAGGCCTTCAGGGTGGGCCCTAATGCAGCCTGACTGGTGTCCTTACAAGAAGAGGACATTGGACACACGGAGCCCCCAGGGGTACTCTTGCATGGTGGGAAGACCATGGGAGGACACTGGGAAAGACCGGCATCCAAAAGCTGAGGAGAGAGCCCACAGGAGACAACTCCGCTGTCACCTTGATCTTGGACTTGCATCCTCCAGAACCGTGAGAAAATAAATATCTGTTGTATGCGCCACAGGGTCCATCCATGGTTTTTTTGTTGTAGCAGCCTGAGTAGATGAATATAGTGGTTGCACAGGATTTAAACCTAGGGCTGCCCCTGCGAACCTGCACCCTTTCCCACTGAGTGTTCCTTCTTTGCCCTGTGCCAGACCCCTTAGTACAAGTGACGGTGTCCATTTAGGTCTCAGGCTTGACATCAAACTCAGCTTCCAGTCGTGGTTGCCAATGAGCCCATTTCTCCAGTGGGCAGGAGTGCTGCTGGCGAGTTTTTGTTCCTTTCGGTCTCAGACCCCATGGAGAGTTCATTGCACTTCCTGAGGCACCCAGGGTTTGGTGGTGACTGAGAGTGAGGCACAAGGTCCTGATGGAGGAAGCTTCCTACTTCTGTCGCCGATCAGACAGCTCCCAGGGAGAAAGTGCCATGCAGCCTTCAGAGGTGTCTTCCTGGGTGTGCCTGTGCACAGGTGTACCTTAGGGGCCCGTTGTCCATCTGCTGCCTTGATAGGCTCCACGGGGAAGTTTGGCCCTGAAGGCTTGGGTCACTGGATTGTCACCTCTACACCAAAGCTCTCGCTTAACGCACAAGAGCAAATGCTATCTTATATCTTCAAAGCAAAGGAAGGGAACGCCCCTTCCAACTGCTGAAGCTTAGCTCAGGGCTCAGCACCCACCAGGAGAGACAGAAATATTTGATGCATGCTTGGAATGACAATGAATGAATTCTTCCTTCTCCTCTCTACTTTCTTATGAAAGTTTAATTGCTTATTAAAATTAGGCCTTTGGCCTGGATGGGCTCGAAAACATTAGGGCCTGGCATCCCGGTCTTACAAACAAGTCTTGCGAGATGCAAACAAGTCTCATTTCTACAGGACCTGTAATCAGGCTCCCACCTCTTATTTAAACAGTTAGCTTTGGGAATAGAAGTGTACACAGAATCACTTTAAACTCATTTCTGTCTCCCTCGTGGTGCCTGCCAGGCATAGAGATAGCTACTGAATTGGAACTCAGTAAACGTGTATGGTTGGATGTGGCTAACTCTGCCCAGTTCCCTGTTGTGGCAGAGCGACTGGGTTTTGTTTTTAGTCATGACACGTGTTCTAATTTCCATCAACCATGTCCACTCCCTTTAAAAAAAGACATATGCTAAAAAAGGATTCTAGTAGTTGTTACAGTGGAACCTTTTATTTGCTGTAAGTATTCTTCCTTTTGATAAAAATAACCCAGGCTGCAAGATTACTGTGTGTCTGAGGTGGGCCTGTGTTTTTAAATAGATCCACTATGAAGTAGCAGAGCATACGTTTCTCAAGGGCAGGGTGCTGGGGTCACTTGCAGACTTCAGCACTATCTGTATAACCTAGGACAGGTTACTCGTTTCTCTGGTCTTCAGTTCACCCATTCTAAATGGAAATAATGGGAATAGCTGCCTCATTGAATTGTTGTAAGGGGTAAATGGAGTGATAAATCTGTAGAGGTTCAGCTAGTGCCTGGCACCTGATAAGAACTTCACAAGTTATTAGTTATTACTTAATTACTACCTCAGTAAGTTACTAATTATTACTAGTTTTCATGAATATTCTTAATCTTGGTCAAGGAATATGCCTATGGGATAAAGTGTAGAATAAACAAGAGGAATGAAAACTGTCTTTATCTCAGGGCAAGGGGATTCTGCATGATTATTTCCATTGGTGGTGTTGTAATGGCATCTCAGTACCTTCAGAAGGACTGGTGCATTCGGCCAAGAGGGCTGAAGGCTAACTCATAGGTGGCACTAGATCCTCATGGTCAAGTATCCCTTTGCTTGGCATAATGTACACCTTGCATGGAGCTTGGTACAAGGCAGGTTCTTGATACATTGTAGCTATTACTTATTGTTATTTCAGGTCCTTGGGATATATCTGCAGGCTTAGGGAGAGATGTATCTTTTATTTCCAAGGCTGGAGTGTTTTTATTGTAAGTTTTGGTTCTATCATGATCAGTCTTTGGAAAACATATCAGTCAGGTACTGCCACAACGGTGCCTTCCGTCTCCAAGGCACACCTCAGAGACACTGCAGGTTTGGTTCCAGACCACAGTAGTATGGAGTTTGGGGTTTCCCGGCACACATTTTTTGATTTCCCAGTGCATATAAAAGTTATGCTTACATTTTACTGTTGTCCATTAAGTGTGCAATGGCATGTCTAAAAAAAAACAATGTACAGAGCTTAATTTAAAATAGTTTATTGATAAAAAAAAAATGTTAACCATCACCTGAGCCTTCAGCAAGGTGTAATCTTTTTGCTGGGGCGAGAATCTTACCTTCAATTTGTAAAAACACAGTATATGTTAAGACCAATAAAATGAGGCTCTTCCTGTGTAACAGATCACCCCTAAACTCAAAGGGTTAAAATAAATATACAGGGTGAGGGAAAAGTAGGCTTACAGTTTGTCTGAAGGTTGGCTGTGGGTGGCGGATGTAGACTGGGCTTGGATTCAAGCAGTAGGCTGGGTCCAGATCTGTTCTCTGTGTCTCCAGCCCTCCTTGGACCAGCAGGCTACCTGGGGCATGTTCTTTGCACTGAGGGCAAAAGCACCAGAGGTCCTGCTCGATCTCACAAGCACATTTCAAGCTGCTGCGTATGCCGTATCTGCTAACCTCCTATTGGACAAAGCAAGTCAGATGGGCAAGGCTGAGGCCAGAGGATGAGGAAGCACGCTCTACAAAGAAATGCAAAAATCGCGTGACCATAGGGTATGGATGTAGGGAGTGGTGGAGAATGAGGACCATGAATCAGTCTACCAAGTTCTCTGACTTCCCCAATTTAGTCATTGCAGTACCTGCTATGAAAGGGCATTCCTTGCTTTAGGTGCTCCCCTGGTTCCTGTTACCTTATTAAGATTCTAAAAGCACTCCGCAGCATCCGAGCACATTGCAAATTCCCCTTTGTTCTCGAGGAGCCTTTCCTCTGACAGACAGGAATTTACTCTACTGTAAAGCAAAGAATCCCAGTTTAGACAGACAGGATGGATTAGGCAGACAGCATCATTGACCCGGTTCCACTTCGTTAGCCTTTCCAATTAAGGAAGGTGTTGCTGAAAGTGAGACCTCACAGATAAGTAGTCATACCTTAAGGATCCTCTGGATTGAGGCTCTGTAGGGAGAGGCCTATATTTCAAATGTGCACAGAGGGAGGGGAGCAAAATTCTGTTGGCAAGTGAATCCTAATGTTAATGACTGGCCACTTGTGAGTACTTTATCTTCTTGGCTAGGAAGTTAACATGCTAAATAGATAGCATTTGTGCTTTTGTCCTACAGAAGGTTTTTTAATGAATATTGGACCCCTGACCAGGCACCCATAGGGTCTCTGATCTTGGAACATCAAATAAAGAGTTGGTACATTACTGTACCCAGGCATGAGGCTCTTGGTTTTGTCAAAACAGTTGACAGAAGGTTTCCTGTGGTTTCCCACGGAAGGTCTTTTCTAGTGAAGTTGTTCTTAGGGGCTCATGATGTCGTTTTCCCCTCTTCACCCCCTTGGGATTCTGAGCAGTGAAGCGTAAGCCCCAAACAATGGCCAAATGGGCTGTGAAGTACAACTTAATTAATCTGGGCACACACCCAACACCCCAATGCAGTGCTTTGCAAGGATGTGGCTTTGAGAAAGAGGCTAAGGTTTGAGTCTCCAATGTAGCTTATCTTTCAATCAAAATCTCGTTGGTGGGACCTGAATGGAGAGAGACAGACACACACAGACTTCTCCGAGCTGAAGAGTAGACGTGGCATGCTCTCACTCACTAAGCAGCACGCCTGCAATCTGACTCGTGCTGCCTGTCACACACCAGGAGGATGGCCTTGCCTCCTGAAGGCAAAAATGGGCCCTGCCCAGTGTGCCTGCTTAGCACAGGGAAGCTGGAAGCATAACTCTCCCCGTGTACCAGGGACCAAGGGGCTGGCTGGAGGGGCTCTGTGAAGGACAGCTACCCTAGTGAGCCTGCTCACTGGAACAAAGAGGCTCAGCGAAGGTTCTCAGCCATCATAGCTGCCATTGGGAAAGAGCTGGTCAGGGTTCGAAGTATTCTTTCTAAGACTCTCCCAGTTCCCCCAAGGCTGCAATGTGGGGGGAGTGGGAGAAATGTTCCCCTCAATATTTTCCTGGGGGATGAGAAGGATTCAGTGCCTGGGTGGAATGTGGAAATTAGAGTGAGATGTTCTCTTGCCAATTTCACCATTGAAGAAATGCTGGCATTTAGACTCAGAAGTGGAACTCAGGGAGAGGAGCCCCTATCTTGAGAAGTCAGAACTGACCAGAGCTCAAAATGTCCCTGAGTTTGTGGCTCCTACACTCATCAGAATTATTAGAAATGGGCGTCGTTGTAAAGAGACCGCAGTTCACCTAGGGTAGGGGTTCAAAATGTTTCAGTTTTTCTATTAGTCCTTTTTTTTTTAATTGTGATGAGAACACTTAACATGAGGTTTACCCTGTTGACAAAATTGTAAGTGTACAAAATGCACTGTTGACTACAGGTACCGTGTCGTACAGCAGTTCTCTGCAGCTCTTTTGTCTTGCTCAGCTGAAAGTTCATATTCCTTGAAGGGCAACTCCCAATTCCCTATTCCCTCTCCCTTCCCCCAAGCCCAGCAACCATCGTTCTACTCTCTGCTTCTGTGAGTTTGACCATTTTATCTTCGGCATATCAGTGGAATACTATAGGTACTCCCATGTCCATTGTAGCCATGTTTACAATAACCAAGATACGTAAAGAACCTAAATGTCCATTGATGGATGATGGAAGAAAATGTGGTATGTGCATATAATGGAGTAATACTCAGCCTTTAAAAAGAAGGGAATCCTGCTCTATGTGACAACATAGTGCACCATAATGGGGACATTATGCCAAGTGAAATAAGTTAGACACAGAAGGACAAATATGGCGTGATTCCTACATGTGTTCTTTCTTGTTCGCCATATAGGCCAATGAGCTGGGGCTAATTCGAATGGCTTCCTAGAAGCCTGTGTTGGGAAATCTGCTTGGATAAAGCAAAGCTTCCAACTGAGTTTGTGTGTCATGCCCATTCTCTGTAAGAGGCAGCTCGAGATTGCTTTCCCAGAATTACAAATCCAAGACAGTTAAGTTCAGAGCCAACATTGTACAGACAAAAATAGCCTTTATGTGCCAGGTTTCCTGTTTTTCTTGGAAACCGCTAGCTGAAAACTACTACCTCCTCCCCATTCGTCCCTTCCACCTCCGTACCCACCCCGGCCCCCACCCAGAGAGTTCATGTTTAATGACCCGAGACATGACCACCAAGCATTTCCAGTCAATTGGCTTTTTTAGAAAGCGAATGAATCGGACTTTTCTCTGGCCTTCTGTCCCCTGAAAAAGATCTTCCCCAGCCCATTGGAATGTGCTCTGCAAACCAAGAATTAAGCTCTTTTCTTTCTCTGTCTCTGTCTCATTTCTTTCCTCATTCTTTCCAAGATCAGACACAAGTTGCTGGCCTTGCCCCTAACTGGGACTTTACGTTCTTTCAGGTTTATTTCTAATCCTCTTACGGATCCATCTTTTCCTTCATATAGAGATTGAACGTACTTCATTTCCTATTTCTTTATACTTCATTGTTTGCATGATCTCCATATAGGTGTCCTCTTAACCTCTTCATGAAAAGCTTGAGCCTCCTTAACCATCTGGGTACTGGGGGGACGTTGGAGATTGGGACTGGGGGAGACAGAGTCGGGCAGCTTACCTGTGGGTTGCTTAGAGACTGAAGAGATCCAGTTTTGTTTTAAATGATGCTGTGGCAAAAGGTTACATTTGCCCACCACTCATGTGTGCTTTCTCCTTTCCTCCCATAGGACCCACACCCAAGTCCGCTGATCACCCTGGAGACCCAGGTCAGTGCCTCCCCATGGTCTTCGTCACTTATCTCTGCACTGACGTTCCTGCACCCGCTCTCCAGGGAGCGTCTGTGCGTCCTCTGGGCTCCGTGGCTCAGAAAGCTAGGACAGGCACATAAGGCTGTCCTGTCCTGTCAGGATGCGCAGGCACGCGCACGTGGGTTTACACACCAGCTCACTGTGTGTGCACACACATGTGTGTGCCCAGTGTCTGAAAGCACAATAGGAGGTGGAAGAGGATATTGCGAGGATATATAGTGATGGAAGGAGACTTGACTTTGGTGGTGAACACACGGTACAGTGTACAGATGATGTATTCTATCTTTGTACACCTGAAACCTATATAATTTATTAACTCATGTCACCCCAATAAATTCAATTAGAAATAAAAATAAATGAAAGCACCATAGAAAGAACCATATCCATTTCCTTTGAGTTTTCCTCCATCGTGTGCTTCTGACCGGCAACCACGAGGAGGGGAACGGAAAGGGAGGGAGGAGGCAGAGGGAGCCATGCAGTGAGATGGGGTTGTTCTTCCATGACTTTGGGTCTGGAGAACTTTCTCTCCTTGGCAGTGAGAGCAGCAGCTGAGAACAGTCTGGATGGCAATGCTGTTTCTGGGTGGGGCAGGTGACCAATGGGCCCTGTAAGGAGGACATGGCTCTCATTTCACTTTCCAGACAGAAAGGACAGCAGCCCAGCCATGAGCATGGGCCTTGAAGTCCAGCAGATCCAAGTGGAATTTCAGATCCACGTCTCCTGGCCCTGAGAGGTCACTTGACCTCTAGGCCTCCCTCTTCTCGTCTGGAATATTACCACAGCGAGAGGGCCCACCTTGCAGGGTTGGGGTGAGAGTTACAGGGAATTCCTGATAGAGAGTCATAAAGTCATCGATATAGGCCTCAGTCAGGGGTGTCAAACTCATTTTCACCGGGAGCCACATCAACTTTGCGGTTGCCTTCAAAGGGCCGAAATAATTTTAGTATGTATAAATGTAACTACTCCTTAACTGTTTGGGCGTTGAAATTGCATTTGGCCCTTTGAAGGCAACCATGAGGCTGATGTGGCCCCCGGTGAAAATGAGTTTGGCACCCCTGGCCTAAGTACTTGTGAGTGTTAGCTCTTTAAATCAAGAGAACTGTTACCTTTCAGACGAGAACCGAAGGGGGGTGGTGTACCTTTGGATTGGCCACGTCTTCACCATTGTGAATTGGTCAGAGAGTAAAGAGAGAAGACAGACGGTATGGGTGCCATCCAGAGCCCCACAGCTAACAGTTTTGGAAGGCGAGACACAGACAAACCTATTGGAACATTTCAAGGATGAGTAGCAGCTCCTGGGTGGTTCTGAAGCTCTCTAGAAAGGACCGCCTGCCTCTCCCGCTCTCTGCTCTCTTCTGGGGGTCCTGCCCTCTCACTGCCTCTCTGCCTCAGTCTTCCCAAAGGGCACAAGGCAGGAACCCCCACGACTCTTCCTTCCTCGAGCAGGAAGGCCAGATGTTGTAGGGTAAGTGGATTCTCAGGGTTTCCTTGTGTTCATCTGTCCTTAGATTTCCCAGCACACATATTTAGCTACGTTGGCTTCAGGGTTGACCAGACAACAGAGCTGGCAGGAAGGAGCAGTGGGTGGGACTTGGAGGGAGTAGGTAAAGACCCAGTTTCTTCTGCCTGTTTGGTCATACTCTGGTCTGACCCTTTCCAAACTTCTGCCATTCACATATTATCTCAGCCAAGTTTGCCATAGGTGAGTTGCACTGGTTCTATTAAAACACCTAAAAATACACTTTTCCTTGAATTATTATTATTTTTTACTTTCAGAAGTAGACTTATCCTAAGCTAATGGTTCCCAATCAGGAGTGTCTTCAGCCCCTCAAGGGCACTGGGCAAGGTCTGGAGACATTTTGGGTTATCTCCTTTTGTGGGGTGGGTTACTGCTAGCACTTAGTAGGTAGAAACCAGGGATGCTGCTAAATATCCCCCGATGCGCAAGCCACCCTCCTCCCCACAGAAAGGAATTACGCAGCCTAGAATGCCAATAGTGCTGAGGTTGAAAACAGTTTCAATCAATGCAATTAGCGAAATCACAAGTTTGATGTGCTAGTTATATGTTTTTGCAAAGCATTAAAATAAATATCAAGTCAATAAAATTTAAAAGTTTCTTTGGGTGACCTCCAAAAGCATCTAAAGTCCTCCCAGGGGTAGGTGTGCCACACTTGGGGAAACACGTCTCTCCAGGCGACCCAGCAGATTTCGGGAGAACTTCCAGGGCGTTTTAAAAAAATGATGGCCCTTCTCTTCTTTATCAGTTCCTCCCCACAAGGAAAACTCATTAGACTGAGGGATGCCCCTGGGAAAACAGTCTGTGTCCAGAATTCTATAAGCCAAATCTTACCTCCTGGGAGTGGAGTGGCTCTACGCCAGACGGTTCTGTCCTTGGCCCTCCTGAATCCTTCACTATGGAAACCATCTAATCAGCCCTTCAAAGCCTCCATGGGAAAGGCCAGTCACATGCCAGCGGCTTTGGTCAGCACAGTGTGAGTGTGACAGCTCACCCCTGCACAGTTGGCCTCTCTTAGAGTCACACCCGTTAGGCCGAGAGACCCAAGCCTCGACCTGCAGCCAGCCATGGCACGAGACAGGCTTTGTGCATGTGTGCCACGCCACTGGGGAAATGACTCAATTTGTCTCCAGACAACACTCCATCAGTCTCATCTGGCTCTTGGCCTTTGGGGAGCCGTAGGATGTTGTTGTCTTTCCCCGAGTTCTGATTTCCCATGTTAAAGAGACATTGGAATCCAACCAGATTTTTTTTTTTAACGGTTGGCACAAGTCTGTGGCCAGATCTTACTCAGTGCTGGGTCTCAGCCCATCACGTGACTCAAAATGGGATTTTATTCAGCTGCCGGCAGGCAAGTCAGATAAGAGGAGCAAAAAAGCATTCTCTGGCAGAAAGTGGT
This sequence comes from Carollia perspicillata, assembly GCA_004027735.1. Taxonomy (NCBI): domain Eukaryota; kingdom Metazoa; phylum Chordata; class Mammalia; order Chiroptera; family Phyllostomidae; genus Carollia; species Carollia perspicillata. Next base: position 21,680 of record PVKM010017446.1, read on the forward strand.
GCCCCAAATATTACCCATATGGCACAAGCAAGACGGCAGATGTGGCTGAGCCTGGAAGAACCAGCCATGCAGAGGAACTGGCAGATGTGCTCTGAGCCCTGGGCCATTGTCCACTTCCTCTTCCCAGCATCCTTTGCTCCTTAGAAAGGCATTACCTGCTCTGTCCTGGAGCACAGGTGCCACAGATGGGCCTGCCTTTTAGATTTCACAGCCAGCCATATCCACACATCAGTGACTACATTTGTGCAGGACCCACCCTGCATAGGGTCATTGAGCCACCGGGGCCCTTCCCTCCATGCACCCCCTCTCCCCTGGTGTTCATTGCATCAGGCCCTCGCCCATGCTTGGTGAATCTGTCCCCGTGCAGCTGTTCGGAGTTGGAGATGGGTTGATTGGATGCTGAGGACTCCTCTAATGCTCGCTGCCGTTAGCACAACAGAGCTTTGCATCTGTTGGCATCAGCAGGACTCTCTTTGCTTAACGGCCAGATTAATAGAATGAGGAAGCCCAATAAGGTTGGAATCCCTGGTGTCAGCTTTCCCCTTGGCAGGCAGTCCCTGGGGTGTACCAAGAAAGCCTGACTTGCAGTGATGAATGCTTCCCTAGTCTCCAGATGGTGATTACCCACGATCCAGGTGTGCTAGAAACGGGAAAAAAAAAGTCTGAGAGCAGTTTGAATTTCGTTATTGGCTAGGTGGCATTATCATGATCCCCACCCTCACTGATATTTGCCATTTGCCAGGAACTGGCTTCTCCCCTTGACTCCTCAAGAGCCCTCATACATAGGTGCTCTTATGATTCCCAATTTCCAGGTGAGGAACAGAAGTTAAGGAATTCGCCCAAGATCATAGGAAGCATGTTGCATTGGGGATGTCAGTCTCAGGACCGTATGACATTAGAACTTATTTTCTCAACCTCTAGATCACTTTTCCAGTTGTCTTGACCAGTAGAAAGATTTACTAATGCTCAGGCAGGGCTGGAGGGATGGGCTTGATGTAAACAACTGAAGGTCCACGGACAGATAGATAGACAGATAGTAAGGAAAGGAGGAAGAGGGGAAGGAAGGAAGGAAAAGAGAAAGAGAGAGAAAGAAGTGCTTTGTACAGGTTATCCACAGATGTAGAGCACCAGATAGATGGTGGAAGGGTAGGAAGCAGGAAGGACAGCGAGTAATTCTTTGACAGACAAAGAATTGTGGGTAAAATGGTTTAAGCAGTGGACCCGATGGAAAACTTATTTGCAAGCAACAAAAATGAAATATCTCCTTCTGCATCAATAGTGTTCTGAGAAATTTGAATTCTCATTATTCGATTTTCTCTTTTTCATTGGTTCCCAAGATGGTTTATCATTTCTGAATCTACTCCAGTTGACAAGGCACCTTGTCATTTAATTTTAGCTTCTCTGTCTCCCGTCCTCGTACCCTTACCAGCTTCACTGTCAGCTAGTTAATGGCCTCTGCTCAGACACTGAGATGCCCTGGGAGTTGTAATAAAAACATCTCTCAGTAAAGATTTGTCAGTCTGGATATTTGTGAAGTTGGCTCTACTTAGGTGGGAGCAAACCCTGATTTCCTTGAGATCCCTCTCAGGACCTGAAGATCAAAGGCATCATAAGGAAAACTCCTGACAGCTCAGCCTGCAACCACCACCCAGGTACTTGACTTTCTTTGATCAGCTAACTGAGGGGATAAGGGAAGAGAGTTGCATTCATATTATTTAGAAATGATGCTGGGGCCCCTAAGGATTGTGAACAGAGCTCATGAGGAAAATGAGTAGGGGGCAGAAGGAAATCCGTTTGCTAATTGAGCAGTGTTGGGGCCAGGAGGCAGCCAGACCTTGTGCTAGATGCTAGAGTAAAAGTACAGTAGTGGATAAAACAGAAGGTCCCCTGCCCGTGGAGCATCCGTTCTGGGTGGGGGAGTCAGACAGTGAATACACAAACAAAACATGCCCATCATTTCAGGCGGTAGTAAGTGAACAGAAATCAGACAAACGTATTTTTAAATAAGCCTGACTGGGCATATGGGGGTTGTTCAGGGAGGTGAGTTTCAAACTCTCTGGAGGTGAGTTTCAAGCTGAGGAGGTAAGATCGGAGCTGAGAGCTTACTGTTGAGAAAGAGTTAACCAGGCAAAGAGACCTCAGTAATAGTGTTCTGATAGTTCTGCATTCTATGTCTGGCTTCCTATAAAAATAATGCCAGCTTTCCTTAGACTCAATGAACGTGTTAGCTCCTTTGAGATCCTCCGATGCCTTTGTGTCCTTATAGTGTCAAGATGCATAAGGAATTACCTTATCATGCAAAGGTGAAGGGAGTGGAAGAAAAGAAAAGGGGCTGAAATGGGGGGCCATCCGCCAAAAACATGCCCAGGATGAGCATTTTTCCAGGACCACAGGACCTTCAGGTCTTAACGCTGCCGTGTAATAATGGGGGTTTATGTGACAAATGAGGCTAATAGCTGTCATTAGCTAGGTAGCTGGCTCATGCTCAGTGGAACTGTAGCCTCAGTCTAAACCAGTAGTTCTCAGCTGGGAGCAAATCGACCTCTCCAGGGGACATTTGGTGGAGTCTAGGACATTTTTGAGTCTCACAATTTAGGGGCAGGAATGTGCTACTGGCATCTCGTGGGTAGAGGCCGGAGGTGCTGCTGAACACCCTGCAAATACCCAAGAAAGAATTACCCAGCCCCAAATGTCAGTAGTGCCAAGGATGGGAAGCCCTGGTGGAACCCCATTTGCTCTGTCTTTGCTTATTTACAAAGACAGTCCCGCTGTAAAACCGTGACCATGTCAAAAAGTATGATTTGCTCCTTTCTTGTTCTTTTGTTTATGTTCACATGTCACCCTCTCTGGTTAATAGCAGACTTGTCCCGCCTCTAGGCTCTGATCATGACACGTTCGTCCCCAGAGTCTCCAGGTCTGTGTTGACAGTGACTGACTCTGCACTCAGAGCAGTGACTCATGATGCAAGTGAGTGTGTGCACAGTGTGCGTACGAGGGAAAACACCTCTCGAATACGGTTTCCTGCGAGATTATGGCTCAGCAGTGCCGAGAATATGCAGCGTTAAAAATATATATATATGTTTCTTTAAAAAACTACTTAAAAACCAGCTACTTGGCTGGGGTTCGGAGAGAGGCTGGCCAAGGCTTCTGGACCGATGAGCAGGCCTTGTGAATGACTAGATTTCGAGGCCCTTTCCCTCTTTGGGAGGCAGACCACGGCCGCCTCTGTGCAAAAGCCTTTCTCTGGAAGCTCTTCCGCTACTCCCGGGATTAAAGCAATTGCTGTCTCCTCGCCTCTCTTCCAGTTCTGGGCTTCGATTAACCTTTTCATCCATAGAGAGTAGGTTTTGGAGTAATCAGGGAGCTTCTGAATGGCTCTTACCTGAGTCTCCAGCCCATTAATTCTTATGGTGCCCAGCATCTGTTGAGAGGACAGAGAGACCAAATTGCTTCTCAGCCCATCTGCCTCCTTCTGCCAGCCTCCTTGGGGGAACAGAACCTCTCTGGAGCAGACAAGGCTGGTTTGGGTACAGGCCATATCTCTCTACAGTGATCTTTTCCTCTGGCTCTGCCTTTCTGGGTCTTGAACAAGCCCTGGTAAGGGGTAGGACAGGGAGGTGACCAGCTGGACCATTGCCTGGGCAAAGATTTGGCTCACTGGACAGGGAGGCTGGACCCGGGCGGTGGAAATGTTCTCAGGGAGGACTTGCAGCCCTGTGGCCACAGTGCCTTTCTAGTCTGTATGACTCAGGAGGAACGATGTGATGCAACATTCCACAAATAGGCAGCAAGTTCCTCAACGTGTAGCCGCACACACCGCTTTGAAAAATAGTGTTGAGATCACTGTTCCTCTGTTTGTGGTGGGAGCTGACTTCGCCCAAGACATTGAAAGTTTGAATCTAGCCCTTGTCTGGGAACACTTAAAATTATTGCTCTGGTCAATAATGACTAACCTGCATGGGATATATGTTTACTGGAAACTGGGAATTGTGTACTGCACACATATTTGCAAATGTGTTATTTTTAGCCAATATTTCTTTTTTTTTAAAGATTTTATTTTATTTTCTTTAGAGGGGAAGGGAAGGAGAGAGGGAGAGAAATATCAATGTATGGTTGCCTCTCGTGCGTCCCCTGCTGGGAACTGTCCTGCAGCCCAGGCATGTATGTGCCCTGACTGGGAATCGAACCGCAGTCCTTTGGTTCACAGGC
>PVKM010017447.1:0-25829 GCA_004027735.1 Carollia perspicillata
AAGTGGTACAGAAAGGCCAGATCTGAATGCAAGCTCTGTTTGTGTTTCCTACCAAGAGCCTGATCTTAAGTATATTGCTTGACCTTTCTGAGCCTCAGTTTCCTGATTTGTTTAATAGGGTTAGAAGTACTAATCTGATAGGCAACTGATGAGGATGAAATCAGGTTAATGCATGCAAAGTGCTTTCCTGACTCAGGTGGGTAGCACTTAAAATGTTAATTTCCTTCCTTTCCCCTCTCAAGTATAACTCATTATTTGGGATTAAATTTAGTCAGTACTGGAAAAGATCTAAAACAAAGATGATTTGTTTAACCCTGTGTCTTTTTTCACTTGAGAAAACAGATCCCCAGTGAGTTGGCTGCGACTGATGGGAATTATTCACTAAGCCAGGGGAAGTGCCAGGATCTGAAAACAGAGTGGCAGGTAATGAGCATAGCCCAACCTCACCCAAAGAAGTTGACTTTTAGCATTATGAGACACAATCCTAAGTGGAAGTTGGTAATGAGAACTAAATAAGTATTTTTAAACACTAATTACAGACTAACATGTGTGGCTGATGCTAATATTTATCGAGTTCTAACTACATGCTTGATGTTGTCCTAGACGCTTTACATATATTAATTTCTCCTGACATCTTAATAAAGTAGATAGGGTTATCATTCCATTTGACAGATGAGAAAATTGAGAAGGCTGCAGATTTAATCAATGGCAAAGCAAATAATCAGACCCAAGTTTTTTGGTCCCAGACCTGGTCTCAGTCACTGCATTGTTTCTCTCCCCATGCACTTACAATGTATCACACCAGCAATTAGTACATAGTGTCCCCAAAGGTCTGAATTTTATTTTAAGGGTAATTAGGATAAACAAAAACAAATGGAGCAGGAGTTAGAAATAAAAGCATTGTACCCTCAAGAACCCAGGAGAGTCACTGAAGTGTATATCAGTTAACTGAATGCTTCTCAGCTCCTAATTCATTTTCTTTGTCCTGAGTTGTGTTATTAGAACTAGAACCTATAAACATTTCTTTGTTGTTAGTTGGTACAGTATTAGGCCTACTCAGTAGAAGGTGCTAGAGGGACACTACATAAAAAGGGGACTTCTCTTCTTGGTTCCAGTGCTTTTCTTCTTGCTTATATGGTGTAGTGGCTAGTGTGTGGCTTTCTTGCCAGTGGTGTGCAAGAAACCAGTGTTTCACATTCTCCAGTAAGTTTGAACAGTTCCCTAGTGTTTGTCTTCCCAGTAAGCCTTGCTGGAATCCCAATAGGTAGCTTCCTAGCAAGTTTCACTGGCACCCCAGCTGGCCAGTCCAGTCTGTGACACTCCAACAAATTTCTTGGCCATCAAGTGGGACATAGGCACGTTATCTCCAATGAGGTCTGTCTCTCATTCTAGGCTGGAGGATAGGGATGGGAGTCGGGGTGTGGTTCTTCTAAGTTACTTCTTCATTGGATACTATCCCACCACCCTGGAGTTTGTGGCTACTCCCTAAATTGGCTCTTCCTATATGCTTCAGTGATCTCTTCTCTTAATAGTCACTCTCCTTTTACTAGGTAGTAATTCTTTATATTAAATGTCCATTGTTCGAGTTATGGTGTGATTTCTGTTTCCTGACTGGACCTTGACTGATACAAGGCTAAACAGTAGAACGCTATCTGGGGAGTCAGGAGTTGGCATCCTGTCTTTAACTGTGCAACCTTAACTAAGTCACTTAAACTCCCAGAGCTTGTTGCCTCATTTGTAAAAAGGAAGTAGCAATATATATAACAAAGTTTTGTAAAGATCATGTAAATTTTTAAAAGATTTTATTTATTTATTTACTTACTTATTTATCTGTTTATTTTAGAGAGAGGGTATTGAAGGAAAAAGAGAAGGAGAGAAATATTGATGTGAGAGAGAAACATCAATCTGCTCCCTTTCATATGTGCTTCAACTGGGGACCAAACCCGCAACCCAGGCATGTGCTCTGATCAGGAATTGAACCAGCAGCCTTTTGCTTGTGGGATGACACACAACTAACTGAGTCACACTGGTCAGGGCCATGTAAAATTTGAAAGCATTTAAATGCACTTAAATGTGAATGTACTTTAAAACTGTAAAGTGCTATCACAATTAATGGTGTTAATTATCAGTATAGGAACAGAGAGTAATAAAGAAGAAAAGACATTTTAAGAAAAAAAAATCATATGCATTCTGGGTACTTATATTATTTCCTGGGGGTAAAAGCAGCATTTTCACTAAGATTTATGGTCATCAAATAAATATATTGTTGGTTGGTTGGTTGGCTGGTTGGTTTGTTGGTTGTCTTTGCCTAGCTTTTCAGAGTTAAAAACAAACAGTTTCTATTCTCAAGTAGTTCAAGTTTCCAGCTCTATGAAAAATGCAACTAAAATTATAAACATTTTCAAATGCTAAATTCAGACTAATTCAGGTATTTGCTATTCTGGCATCCTTCACATTTGTGTTATTTTTATTTTGTCTCTTTTACGTTTTCTGGGTTTGATGCTTGTGTCAAGAAAGAATTATTTCATTGCTGAACACTCTATGTGCAGAGGATAGTACACTGGATAGTGCACACTATTCCAAAAGAAAAACACTTTAAGAATCATAAAAGCTCAGAAAAGAAAAGCATGAGTGCATTCAATCTTTGGAAGAGTTCTATGAGGTGGATACTTGTGGGACACTCCACCTCTTGAATCCCTTAGATTTTGTCTGTGTGCCCTACCCCCAGTTCCTGTGTTCTTTTATTTCTCACAGGCCATCCCCTGAGACTCTCCTTGAAGATTGTGCAAAGGCTCCTGGACTCACTTAGCCTTCAGGCACCCAGAGCCAGAGAGAACCACCTGGGAGTTAACTTTCTTTCCAGTGGACCTTTCCCAAGAACTGCCCTACAGAGTATAACAGCCCAGTCCTGTTGTGTCTAGAATACTCAACGCTTCCTGGCAGGATCAAGCTGATGCCAGCATTTTGCCTGAACTCCCTTCCTTTCCTCTCTTGCTTAATCTGGTAACATATGCATTTTTTTTTGGGGGGGGGGTGAGTGTCACATTTTGTAATAAATCACTTGCATACAATGCTCATCTCGAGTGTATGATTCTGGGGTTCCTGATGTACAATATTATATTTCTTTTTACAGATAAGGAAAAAGGTTTAGGTATTTTAAACTGCTCAAAGGCACTCTACCATTAAGATGTGGAGTTGTGATTTGATTTACGTCTGTGTGACTCTAAAGCTCCTACTTCTAATGCAGTATTACATTTTAAAGTACCTAAAACTAAGTGACTTTAAATTAACTATCTGAACAGAAAAGGACACAAAAGTCATCAATTGATTAATCAACAGATTATTGTATCCGTATAAGATCTGTAAGTGTTTGAGGAGAAAGAATAAGGAACCATGGGCAGTAAGACCAAAACATGGTACACCTCATCTGAGAAAGACATTGTAAAGGATGAGACCTACCTGACTAAAAGTAAGAAGACATTTCCCACATTTTAGCAGACAGTGTAAATGTTCAATGTGATTTTTAGTCAAGGACTTTCTTTGTCCTAAGGTTGAATGAGGTATTTGTATTTTCCCCTCTTCTATAAAAAATTACCACAAACTTGGTAATTTAAAACAACACAAATTTGTTATCTACCGTTATAGAGACCAAAAGTCCAAAATAAGTCTTGCTGGGTTACATCTAAGACATAGGAGGGACTACATTTCTTCTGGTTCTCTAGGAAAGAATTCTGTGTCTTGTACTTTACTGCTCTTAGAGGCCACCTGAACTCTCACTTGCCCCCTTCCTCTATCTTCAAAATCAGCAACAGCAGGTCAAGTCCATTCATATTCCATCACTCGGACACGGACTCTCCTGCCTTCCTCCTCCATTTTTCTGATTATATCAGCTCTGCCCAGGTAATGTCCCTATTTTAGTCAGCTGATTAACAATCTTAGTTCCATCTGTAGCCTCAATTTCCCTTTACCATGTAACATAACATAAGCACAGTTTCCAGAGAGTAAGACCAGAACATATTTGGGGAAGGCATTTTGTCTTTTACAGTATTCTAGGATACCATGTAGTCATATCCTCACTGTTTACATTTTAGTTCAAATTGTCAACATCACTACTGCATATTATCCCTGCCTTTTGTCTCAGAAACCTCTATTGTGTTGCCTAAGAGAACTTTTTGAAAACTCTCCTTTCTTCATAAAGTCATGTGGTGCTGCCCATTAAATACACAGCAGAGTCCAAACTCTATCTTGCTTTAATCCTCTGCCTGCTTCCTGACTTCGAGCTGTTTCTTTCCATATACCCACTGGAATTGGATCCTGGAGCAACCTAGCTAATGTAGGTCTTCTAAGACAAAGATGAATGAAAGGAGTCCCTTTTACAATATCTGTTATAGGCCCTTTGAAATATAATTAAAGGCAGAAATTTCAAAATTGAATTTTGATGTTCAGATCAAGGCAAAGAAGTACAGTCACCTACCATGTTTGTAACTTGGGGCAACTGATCCAGCGTCCTACTCGAAGCCAGGCCTGAGTCTCCCCTTCCTCTTACAATCCTTTGTTTTATTCATCCTGAATTGCTTTGTTTCCTTGGCTTACTAAGACATTTCATGGTTCTCAGTTTGCCTGAAATGCAACCCTCTCTCTCTGTGTGCTTTATACTTGATGACTCTTAGACGTACCTCTAGAGTCACCTTCTCTCAAAAGCGTTTTCTGACTCTTTTATCCTTTCAACACACATGAAACTCACCGTTATGTGTCCATGTACCCTTGTGTAAACATGGCTTCTAATTCACTTCATTGTTTTTTGAAGTCTGTCTTCCATAGAAGAACGGGCAAGCTTTTTTTTTTTTAATTTATTCATTTTTGCATTCTTGCCACATTGCACATTCTCTGGCACAATGTATATGCTCAGCAGAATTCTGCCTAATGACAGATATGTGCAAAGTAATGGTGTATAAAATTTTATTATATGACCACCACCTTAATGTGAATTTTTATCTTTAGTCTTAAATGATTATCGCTTTATATCCATGCTAATGTCTTTAAAGAATGGAATGCAGAAGAGCACATATTGATAAAGAAAAGACAATATACTTAGCCATGAATATAAGGTTAAGGAAGGAAGCCAAATACTTCAAGAGTTTATGACAGGGTCCGAAAGGTGGTAGTAGTGGTAACAGTGTTGGTAGAGGATAAACATGACCCACTCCCTCATTTGTCAATAATTAAACTTCCTCCTACTTCTGCTACAAGATTCGCCCAAAAATGCTAATCCATATTTGTAAGGTAGATTTATTTAGCATAATGCAGAGCTTCTCAGACTGTTCTATCAAGATACCTCTAAGGACCCACTCCCCAGGCCAAGAATAATCTTATTTAAAGTCTCTAGTTATCACTTAAAAATTGATTTGGACTTTAGATACTAGTCTGTAGTAGAACATATTGATACAGATATAAAACATGGCACCTTCCCCAAACTGCCTAAGTTATGTTCCAGAAGCATTTGCCATGTTTGTTCCGTGGTTTCTTGCTCAAGTTCAGCGACTGTGAGTGTGCAGATCTTAAGTCCAGGGACTGGGAATACAAGCCCAAGTCCTGGAGAAAGTTTGAGCTGCAGATAGATATAGATGTGGGGACTCTTTGTCTTTGCCTACAAAATGTGAACTGTGAGAAGAGAAAAATACTGAACTCTGGTTTACAACATATTTAGGAGGCACAAAAGAGAGGGAAGATCATTGAAGATAACTGCATTCCAAGGTAGGATCTACATTGAGAAACCAGTCCTCTTGATGTTACTTAATAGAAGGTTTAGGGTCTTAGGCTCCTCCATATACATACACAAAATTATGTATATTTTATTTGGTATTTTATCAAATTACACTATAGTGCTAAATCTTCTTTACCTTAAAATATCAAATATTTTAGTGATTGTAATTTCCAGGTTTATATCAATTAAATTAGCATTGGAAGGCCAAGACTGTTCTATTTTATTCTGGAATTAATATTCATTGATTGTGTTCCTGCATTTCACAGAGCTATCTTACTATTTTTTAGTATCAGTCTTAGTATTGAGAGGGAATATATTGTCCATCATCTCTGCAACTCAGGAACTTACTCTCAAACACTATTTCAGTGACCTAGCCCTGTGCAAATATTCTGGGAATAGGCAAAATTTAACTATTTAAATATATGAGAGTATTAGATCATTTCAGTTGCTAGAAAGCTTTTAATGTAACTCTTTGTGTGAAATTCATGGGCATGAAGGATATACAAAGTGGGAAAAGAGAACTGCAAAATCATTTAAATCACAGCTCTGTCTAAACCACAGAGTTCACAACATACAGAGGAATTTGACCAGCTCGTGAAACCATGAAAATATTTTTTGTTCTTTGACTTTAAAATCATTGCAATATTTTATATAAATAATAATGGGTAAGACCTCTTTAGGCTCTTGTTACCTTATTCAACATATTGCACAAAATACAACAAAAGTATTATATTTGGATCTGGAAATGTGGTTTTTCTTATTCGCTGTTATGTAGTCATACTTGAATGTCAGTATCTGGATTTATCTTTCATTTTTATTTTTTGACTTTCAGTTATTCAGTACCTGTCAATCTTTTATCATCACTTCACATTCTACTAATCTCAAAAAGATACTCTCATACCTTTTGTACCTCAGGCTTTTCTTACTAGATTTTTTAAATACTTCAAAAATCCTGGTACTTCAAGTTCATGCCATAAAATAGCTGTATCTATCCCCCTCTTTTTACTTGTGTTCAATTACTGTCACTTTCTACTTTGTGACTCTAAATCTTTTAAAACCATCTTACCATTTTTTCATGCATTCATCCTTACAGAAAATTCTATCTATATGGAAAATTCTATCTCTAAAACACTACTTATCTCTTACCTTTCTACTTGTATTTTTTCATATTATTCCATGTTTTGCAAATGTGCATCTTAATTTATCTTTTTTCTCTAAACTCTTATTGTATATCTTGTTTTCCATCAATATCCATTATAAATTTTAAAATAAACTCATAACATTCTATATGTATTTTAATAAGATGTATACTGTGCATATTATAATCCTGTCTGTTATTTTTAATCATTTTGTTACTGATTTAAAATGAGTTATCATTTTTTATTACGAAGAAGTAAAAGAAGCAACATTGGGATAATATTATCATGGGCTTAATTTTTGTCAGTGAAAAATCTTGTAGGTGGAAAGAAAGTTATGGAAAGAAAGTGAACATATTCTATTTTGAAGTAGTAAGGAATTGTCAGATTTGTTTTCTAGTCTTTAAGAAAGGCATATTTCAAAAAATTCAAAGAAAAGTTCACCATATTTCCTCATCCAGATTATTGAGAAGTAAAAAATGCTGATGAACATTTGGTGGCAATGAGAATGTAATTCTAAGCACACTAATTTTTAATAATTTTGCAAACTCTTCAAATACTGTTCTGTATGGTATGATTTGCTTTTAACCATTTTAAATGCTATGGGTATCTTTCAGAATATGATAAATACTTGTGATCTCATCCCACCCTTTTCCCTCTACCACAAATGCATATATACATGCTTCTTCCAAATATGATATATCATTTCATGTAGTTTATAGATCCATTGAAGCTAAACCATTTGCTTGGATAAGGGATTCTTTGAAAGTCCAGCTTAAGTTACCCTTTCATGTAAAGTTTTTTTATTTATACATAATTGGCTGAAAGTAATCTTATCTGATGAACTCCTAAGAAATGCTACCTGATACTTTTCATCACATTTTTTCTTGCTTTGTACTGAACATTCTAGTCGTATCTTAGCTATACTGCTAGGCTGAATCATGAAAGCATGAATTCACGGTTGCATTCCCCACAGAAATGGAATGAATGAAGGAAAATACAGTAGTAGAAAAAGTGAAGACATAACTAAAGTGAATCTGAAAGGGTCAACTGTAGCCATTAAATTAAGCACAGAATTAATTGATGCTAAGAAATTAAACTCAAATTTAAAAATGTACTTTAAAATATCAAGAAGAGCAAGAAGTTTGCCATCTGGGAAGATATTAAAGTGTTAAAGACAATTGTATAACACTTTTATCTATCAAGGAGAATAATTTTAAACATGAAAAAGGGATGGTAAATTTTTTAAGAGAAAATTGAAGTTTAAAATGAGTCATGGGATAATTCAAAATCTTTTAATTGCTTTAGGGGAATTTAATCTTCCAAGTTCTCTCAATTAGGTCCAAGGGCAATAAAAGAATCAGGAAGTTGGCAAGCCATTTTCTATAATCTCTGAAGAAAATTGGACATTAAGGAATTCAATAGAAGATGGGTGAAAAGCAAAACTACCATGATTTTCCAAAGAAGAGATTTACTTCATAAACTATAGACTACAAAAATTAGGACATCAAGAGAAAGAATTGATAACATAAAGCTGGTATAGCTTTATAAGGAACAAGTCAAATAAAAAAAATACACATTTTTATTTATAAAGTATGACTTATTGTAGGACCATGTTAACTTAATCATTAGTCATTAATGCCATCAATGCTTTTTATATATCCACAATGAATACTCAAAGACCAGGCTCCCATCATTCTGTTTAATACCTTAAAATGATGCTTCAGTTTGCAGATGTTCTTTTAACACATTCTCCACATCTGGCTTTAGTAGGATGTACATAATAGGCTTATTACTTCCCTCTCATGAGCACTCAGTATTTAATATATGTTTTTCCAATCAACTGCTCCCATCATTGCCTCATTAATTTTGTAGGATCACTCCTGGTCCTTTTCCAAAACATCTTATAAGGCTTTTCTTTAATAATTCATCGACCCTATAACTATCAGATATATTAAGACCACCACCACAAATTTAATATTGTAAATTTATAATTCAAATTTAATATCTTTAATGTACAATAATTTATCTAAATAAAATATATTATGAATAATATGATACAATTCAAAATTTTATATAAACGTGATAGATTTTAAGCCATGTTATTTAAGGAATATTATAAATATTTTACTTATAGTTAGTATTCATTGTAATATTGCTCAATACAAGTTATGTATGGTCAAGATTTAAATAAATTTTATCTAATTTTGAGTTAATTAAATATTTGCATATATTAAAGTCTTTTATAGTATAGTGACTGACATTTTACTAAAATTTCAAGATTTCAAGGACATATTTTAATAAAATACAATTTTGATTTTTACTTTAGGCAGAATTTAAAATTTTATTTATCTTGTCAACAGTATCTGAATAGGAGAACTAGAAAAAAGGGAATATTTTCTTTATTTAATATCAATAGGTATTGAAGAGGAAAAGTCTCCTATATACATAGTCTGTTTGAGTACGCGACTGCAAGAGTTTAGGGACTCGTTGAAACACCTTGCAGACCTTAAGGAGAACAAACATACTACATTTTCCTCTTTAAGCTCAGAAAATATTTATTTTTAAGTATATTTTATTGATTATGCTATTTTAGTTGTCCCAATTTTCCCCTTCTGCCCCCCTCCACCCAGTACCACCATTCCCTCCAGCAATACCTTCCTTAGTCCATGTCCTTGGGTCGTGCATATAAGTTCTTTGGCTTCTCTATTTCCTATACTATTCTTAACCTCCCTTTGCCTATTTGTACTTACCAATTATGCTTCCTAATCCCTGCATCTTTTCCCCCATTCTCCCCTTGTCCCTCCAAGATGATAACCCTCCAAACGATCTCCATAACTGTGATTCTGTTCCTGTTCTGGTTGTTTGCTTTGTTTGTTTTTGTAGATTCGGTTGTTGATAGTTGTGAATTTGTTACCATTTTAGTGTTCATAGTTTTGATCTTCTTCCTTCTCTTAATTAAGTCCCTTTAACATTTCATGTAATAATGGCTTGGTAATGATGAACTCCTTTAGCTTTACTTTGTCTGGGAAGCACTTTATCTGCCCTTCCATTATAAATGATAGCTTTGCTGGATAGAGTAATCTAGGTCATAGATCCTTGCTTTTCCTCACTTTGAATACTTGTCAGTCCCTTCTTGCCTGAGAATTTTCTTTTGAGAAATCAGCTGACAGTCTTATGGGAACTCCTTTGTAGGTAATTATCTGCTTTTCTCCTGCTGCTTATAAGATTCTCTCTTTATTTTTAATCTTTGACATTTTAATTATCGTGTGTCTTGGTGTGGTCCTCTTTAGGTCCAACTTGTTTGGGTCTCTCTGTGCTTTCTGGACTTTATATCTATTTCTTTCACCAAATTAGAGAAGTTTTCTATTTTTCAAATAAGTTACCAATTTCTTACTCTCCCTCTTCTCCTTCTGGCATCACTGTGATTTGGATATTGGTACATTTGGAGATGTCTCAGAGGCTCCTTATACTATCCTTGTTTTTTTGAATTCTTATTTCTTCTTGCTGTTCTGGTTGAATGCTTTTTACTTCTTTATGTTCCAAATTGTTGATTTGAATCCTGGCTTTATCAATTCCACTGTTGGTTCAGTGTAGATTTCTCTTTATTACACATAATGTAACCTTAATTTCTACTTGAGTCTTTTATTTTGTTGCTGTACTCAATGAGTTCTATGAGTATCCTGATCACCAGTGTTTTGAGCTCCGCATCTGATGTGTTGGTTATCTCCGTTTATTTAGCTCTTTTTCTGGGGTTTTGTTCTGTTCTTTCATTTGGGCCATATTTCTTTGTCTCCTCAATTTGGCAGCCTCCCTGTGTTTGTTTCTTTCTAATAGGTAGAGCTACTTTGACTCCCTGTCTTAGTAGCATGGCCTATTGTAGAAAAGACATCTGTAAATTGTGTGGGATGGAGCCTTAGGTAATCACTAAGTCAGGGCAACCTGCTTCACTTGCTTTGTGGCTCTGTTTCAGGGGAGGGCTCAGAGAGGGGACAATGACAATGCCTGGCTTCTGGAGGTTTGCCTTGCATTTGCCCTATACAACTGGCACCCTTCCGGCTATTGCCCTTATGCTGAATGCCAGAGAGGGTGAGCCTGTGTGTTTTTAAGTCCATGCAGGTCCTTTAGTGGAGTCACCTGAAAAATCTGGCAGTTTCTTCTGCTACCTAGGCTGTGCAGTCTGGCCTTGGGCTGGGGTTGCTTGCTCCCAAGGTATCTCTCCTGATTTTTATCTACCACACATGAATGTGGGACTGCCTGTTCTGCTGCCACAGCTGCCTCTCTGTGCCACACCACATCTCTGCACCTCTCCATCTGTCTCCTTATCTCTGTCCTTCCTACCCATCTGGATGAATGTGGCTTCTTTAAATCCTTCTTTGTTAAGACTTCCATACAGCTCGATTTTCTGACAATTCTGGGTGTTTTTTGTTTTGCGGTCTAGTTCTAACTCTTTCTGTGGTTGCAGGAGAAGGCAAAGCGTGTTTATCTATACCTCTACCTTGACCAGAAGGCCCAGATAATATTTTAAAGTATGTCAGTTTATGCTTACATATAAGCGTTCCCTGAAGCTTTCAATTTAGCAGGAAGCCAAATAAAGGAAGTTTAAGTTTTTCCTGTAATAACGGAGATTTACTTCATAGCCTTTTTCTCTGGAAACAAATATAGATCTCTCCTCAAGACTAGGAATATTTGCATATGAGGTATGATTTAAAAGGCTAGAAACATCTTTTCTGCTCTTTCTAAAATGCTTCACTATGTTTTGTCATATTGCCTGATAATTTTGCCTTAGAGACTTATCCTTTTGAGATAATATAATGCAAATATCTTTGAAAGGTTGTTTTCTGCTTTAGTCATCTTCATATGGATATTGGTGAACAAAGTCTGTTGATTACAAGTTAAAGGGAAGATTGCCAGCTAACAGTCCCTAGAGTACATACTTCCAAATGCTGCTTAGAAATTTCCATAATTTTCTCAATCTAGTTTATAAGAATAAAGAAAGTAAACATCAAGGGGATGTGAGTATGTTACATAAAATTGTACAACTGATATTTATTATCTTTCTATTCCCTCTATTGATTTAAAAACAAAATAAATGGAATGTTAACAAGTGGTAGGGTGGTACTACTTTAGTTGTGGGGATTATGGAAAGGCCTCTTCTAGGATGTGATTTTAAAAAAACTTTCAATTTTATTTTTCAATACCAACCTACTTTTGACATTATTTTATATCAGTTTCAGGTATACAGTAGAGTGGCCAATCATACACTTTACAAAGTGTCCCCCCTGATATTTCCAGTACCCACCTGCAACCACACATAGCCATTACAATGTAATTGACTATATTCCATATGTTGTACTTTCTATCCTGGTGATTATCCTGTAATTACCAAACTGAACTTACCAGTCCTTTCATCTTCTTCACCCCGACTGCCAACCCCTACACCTCCAGCAATCATCACTTTGTTCTCTGTGTATATGAATGTTCCTCAATTCTGTTTATTTTTTTCTTTACATTCCACATATAACTGACATAATATGGTATTTGTCTTTCTCTGACTGTTTCACTTAGCATAATACCCTTTAGTTCCATCCACATCGTTGCAAATGATAAGATTTTGTTCTTTCGTATAGCAGAGTAATATTCCATGGTGTATATGTACCACAGCTTTTTTATCCACTCATTTATTAATGGTCACTTGGGTTGCTACCATAGCTTGGCTATTGCAAATAATGCTGCTATAAACATTGGGGTGCATATATCCTTTCAAATGAATGTTTTGGCTTCAGATTATTCACAGAAGAAGAATCACTGGGTCATAAGCCAATTCCAGTTTTAATTTCCTGAGTACCTCCCATACTGTTTTCCATAGTTGCTGCACCAATCTGCATTCCCACAAAGAGTACACAGGGCTTCACTTTTTTCCACATCCTTACCAGCACTTTTGTTTATATACTTATGGATAACAGCCATTCTGATAGTTGTAATGTGATATCTCATTGTGGTTTTAATTCGCATTTCTCTGAGGATTAGTAATATTGAGCATAGTTTCATATACCTGTTGGCCACCTGTATCCTCTCCTTAAAGAAGTATCTATTCAGGTTCTCTGTCCATTTTTTAATTGGAGTGTTTGTTTTTATGGTGTTAAGTAGAATGTGTTCTTTGTAAATTTTAGATATTAAACCCTTGTCAGATGTATCATTGACAAATCTCTCATTCATTAGGTTATCTTTTTGTTTTTTGTTGATGGTTTCCTTTGCTGTGGGAAAACTTTTTAGTCTGATGTAGTCCCATTCATTTATTTTTCTTCTTTTGTTTCCCTTGCCTGAGGACATGTATCAGAAAAAAAATATTACTAAGAGAAAGGTCAGAGATTGTACTGCCTATATTTTTCTCTTAGAGTTTATTCTTGTATATAGTATAAGAAGGTGGTCTGGTTTATTTATTTACCTGTATCTGCCCAATTTTTCCAACACCATTTATTGAATAGATTATCTTCATCCCATTTGTATGTTTTTGTCCTAGGAAGTGATGTTTTAACCAGGACATAAATGAGGAATAGTATTCACTTGTGTAAAAATCTGGGGGAAGGACTTTTCAGGTAGTGGGAAAGGGAAGTATCTAGTTTCTGAGGTGAAGGAACTTGATGTATCAGAGACTAGGTAATTTTCACTTTCATTAATTTGTGCATTCAAATTATACTACCTCATAGATTATTCTATAAGGCTTTTCACACATTACACCCTGTTTAAAATTTAATTGTCCCTGACTCCTACCATGCACCATGCTAGTACATGCTAATCTGTAACACTGTATATGCAATTTCTTTGATTTGATAGCTTGTCATTCATTCATGCCTGATAATCTGTGACTCATCTCTTAAACTTCACTGTACACATTCCCACTTTTAGGAAGCCTTCCCTTCTTTCTCCACCCACCATTTACAGAATTACTCAATCTTTGTGCTATCGTTATCTTTTGCACTTGGTAAATTGATCTTCAATTACTAATTTGCATACCTACTTTAATACTTCTGAGTTTCTTTAAAACAAAAATGTTATTAATTCATCCTTGGGTACATATAGACCAGAATAGTAGTAGTATACAGTATGTAGTGCTATGTATATAGTAGGTAATCAATAAATCATTGTTAAATAAATGAGAGAATGGATATCTTTTCCTTGTTATGACTTATCTAATGCAATATTTATCTTCAGAACAGATTCCATGATATATTTATTAAGGATAATAGCCATAAACTAACTCTAGGTTATAGCTATATTCTATAGCCAGTAGAATATTTATCATTATTTTCTTATGGAAAAATAAAATGTTAAATTAAATATGATAATTCATATTTAATGCAAACTATACTCATGGAAACATTGTGAAAATATTGAATAACTTTTGATATACAGTTTTCAATTCAATTTTTCCATTATCATTATTTATGATAGACTTTCAGTCTACTTTTACATAAGTTAGCATTGATTACCAGTTACTACTTAATAAAAATCTTGATTTAATAGCCTGCTTTCTGTGCTTTATCTTTTTAAGTTAGAGTAGGACAGTGGTATTTGAGACATTAATTACATTTTGTCTATCAGAACTTAACTGTCCTTAACTTGGAACCTGAGAGCTTTTCCAACTCCTAAATGCCTAGCATATAGAATAGCTAGATGAGGAGCTAGGAGTGGAAATTCTGGCAAGATAAATGGGAAGAGGATAAGGACCTTTTGATAGGACAAGTCAAAGGTCATTCTGTCAGGGAACAATGACAACACTATGCTTTAATAGATGACAGAGAAGTTGTAAAATATAGCATTAAAGTTGTAGAATCAGAAATATATACTTGAAGCTTTCCCCCCCAGAACGTTCCCAAATGTTGGCATTTGCCAAGTGTCTAAGTGCTTGGCATTTAGTCTAGGCCTTATCTCTCTGTAGTCAGGGAGAGGATTTTACCCTGCAGGTTCTCTTTGAAATCATTGGTGGTAGAACTACATGATACAAATTTACTGAATGAACTAAACTAATGAATAAATGCATACGCTTTTACATTTAGTCCTATATATTGTTTTAAAAGTTTGAATCAGTAGCAAAACCTAGATTGTTATTTTAATCTAATGGGTTAGAATTTATTTCTAATAATTTTTTTAATGCT
This sequence comes from Carollia perspicillata, assembly GCA_004027735.1. Lineage (NCBI taxonomy): Eukaryota > Metazoa > Chordata > Mammalia > Chiroptera > Phyllostomidae > Carollia > Carollia perspicillata. The sequence continues at coordinate 15,060 of PVKM010017447.1, forward strand.
CAAATTGTCCCATATTTGGTTCCCCGGGGCCACTTCAAATTGGTTCACTTGTCCCTTTGATGTGTCCCTCTGATTATTTGAACATTTCTTTGCTTCATGATATAAAAAAATGTTCCAAATTTTTCTTATTCTTTCTCTTTCCCAGCTCTGGTTCTGCCTTTTCTGTGAAAATAGCTCTCTTCCTATTAGTGAAGAATGATATTTAGAAACCAAGATATGGTAATTTTTGAAAAGATTTTATTTGTTTCTGGAGAGGGGAAGGAAGGGAGAAACAAAGGGAGAGAAACATCAATGTGTGGTTGCCCTTTACGTGCCCCTTATTGGGGACCTGGCCCACAACCCAGGCATGTGCCCTGACCGGGAATTAAACCAGTGAACCCTTTAGTTTGCAGGCTGGCACTCAATCCAGAGCCACACCAGCCAGGACCCAAAATGTGGAATTTGACTTGTTGACTTGTTTATAGCTATTTTGGGGCCATTACTAATAAGCCCTTTGAGCTGACAGAGATAGGAAATACAGAGAGAAATATTAAAATGTATTTATATGTATTCTATTAAGTACATAAGCAGAGATAAATCTTGGCTTATTATGAGCACATTAACACTTTTGAAGGGAATATATTTGTTATCTACATACAGTGGGCCTACAAAATAATAATATTGACCTTGAGCAAAGCACACCAAATAGATTTAATAGTTAAACCTAACATATCTTGGAATATTCGATGCAGGAAGGAGACATTTTCTAGAACTGTCCTCTAGATGTTAATAGAGTAGACCCTTGGAGTGTTGTTTTGGGTCTGTTAGAGTAAAAATAAGATTGGAGACAAAAGCATTTTTAACCACATGGAGAAAATCATATTAGGCATTTATTATACTCAGAATCTTGGATGAACATTTATGAGAGGAGTATAAACAAACAAGGAAGTAGTGACACTGTCTGCTTGGGAACAATACTAATATGCTGTTTTTGGATAAATACAGTAGACACAGAGGCAATACCAGCCATTTCATTTAGTGGTAGCTTGACTATCATTTGGCTACTAACATGGATAACTTGTTTAAAGAAGATGAGGAGTGTGAACCTCAAAATAATCAAAATTTGTATCCTAAAAGCCCTGTGAGTATGTATTCAAATTCATAGAGTTTTCTCCCAGCATGTCATGGGGGGCTTTTTTCTAAGGGTTTGTCTCTCCCCAATTAACTTTGAAAACCAGAGCTTCTCTATTTGTTTTTTGGTTTGTTTTTATTTATTTATTTTTAGAAAGGGGATGGGAGAGAAAAAGAGAGGGAGAGAAATATCAATGTGTGGTTGCCTCTCATGTGGCCCCCACTGGGGACCTGGCCCACAACCCAGGCATGTGCCCTGACTGGGAATGGAACTGGTGACCCTTTGGTTCGCAGCCCATGCTCAATCCACTCAGCTATACCAGCCAGTACAAGAGTTTCTCTATTTGGATTACTAATCCCAAAGATTAATTCAGTAGAAGTGAAGGCTTATTGTTACTGATTCATTCACTTTATCTAGAAAAATATAGTTTGATAGTTTTATGTACTATAATAAATCATACATTCCTACTATAGTTCTACATCATACACACACTTGCCCACTAGTGCATTGTAATAATTTAGTGACCTGAAAGTAATGTAAAGTATATTTATACACATATATTCATGTTATTTTTTATTTCAGAAATCATAGGAAAGAAAGTAAACACCAGAAGAAGCCACAGCATAATATCAAAAGGACACAATTTAACCAGAGTTAGAAGTCAAGATTAACAATTATTAAGTATGCACACTATATATATTGTATTTTTATTTAATCATCTAAACAATGTAATTGCTACAGCTGTTATTCCCATTTCATAGAAAAATAAGCTGACATTACATGCCTAGTTAAACTCAGTCTACTTGTGCCTAATAGATTGTGGAGATTTGACTCAAACCCACATACTTGACCCTAAACTGCATACTCTTTTAAATTCATCACATAAAACTTTGCTTTCCCCATTCAGCAGTAGCTTGCTCAACTGATTCTTTGTGTTTTCTTCTGAAAGAAAGGATATTGGCTTATTTTAACAATCTACAGTGTTTTAACAATCAATAAATGTGTTCACTACACATCATAGTTTTTTTTGGTGGTCTGTATTCATGCTTTCAAATTAACTCTGACAGTGATGCTTTAAACCTAATTTCAATTTTATTAATTAAAACAGATCTGAATACGTTGAAAAATACAAGTTGTGACAACAGCATGGAAATCTTTGTTTTGAAAAGTAATTTAAATAATAACTGAAAATGGACTTAAGATACACGGAGAAGGTGTGAACCACACGTATGTGGGTGAAAGCTACCTGGAGCCATTTTAAATGGCTTTATCCAAAAGAGCTGCCTAAAAGACAATAGGATCCCAACAGAGAGAATCTGAGAGATGGACTCCTGAGACCTAAATCCTAGTCAAGTACCAGTGAGAGATGCCTATCAGTGAATGGGGAGAGGAGTAAATAGTCTGAAGAACCCTCCAAGGAACTGAAACTCCCTTCAAGGAAAAAGCAAGAGTCAGCTATGACACTTGTAAAAGCAGAGAGCAATGATGGCAGCTCACAAAATACCAACATGTGGGAGATTTCCTGTTTCCTCACCTCTTCTCCCGTCACCATCTTGAATCCTGGAATGGTCAGAAACAGTGCAAGTTAGGAACTGAGGAGAGGACGAAAGACAAATTGGGAAAACAGAGGAGTATCTATCCATGCTGTACTTTATACGACAAGCCTGCCTTCTGTTGCATAGCTGATTAGGTGAGTGTGGAGGCTTTAATTTTGAATGAAGCTTGAAGTTTTTATTATTACTTTAGCTACACCTATCAGTTTCAGAAGTGAAACAGTTTAAGTGACAAAAGTACCAGGAGGATTTATTATTTAAGATAGGTGTGGGGCACCAACAAAGCTTTTATTTAGGGGAAGGAGAAGAATTACCCAAAGAACATACTACAAAGGACATTATGAGAAAAAAAGAAAGTTATGTAATGATTTCATTATGGCAATATGTTTCTTTCAGAATATCATGTGTTTATATATCTATACATCATATATCAAAAATATACATTTATATATGTACATGTATCATATGGAGCACATTTTACAGTTTCGTTAAATTTTAAATTAAATATTTATTTGGATATTCTCTGTTTCATATCTATGTATTATTTCTAAATGTTATAGCTATAAACAAATATGGGTAAAGTGTTTGTATGCAATATTTTACATATTCTTTATAGTTGATAAAATAGTATTTATCTAAACCCCATGTGTCATGTGATATATTTCATATTCTATCATTCTTGCATGTGACTGTTATAAAACACAAATCATCTCAAATCAACAGGACCAAAATTAGATTTGAAAAAGTGTATTCAATAAGATGTGTAAGATGAGGTAGAATTAATTCTACTTGAGTTCACAGAGGATTTGAAATCAGATATAAATTTGTAATATCATATTACTTTAGTTATCAATTAATATTATATTTGCAATCACAAAATGGTGTTATGTTTATCTCTGTGTACCATTTAGACAGACATTAGAACAGATATTCTATCTTTAGTCTCTTCCTCCCCCGCCACCTAAATGTCATTGAAAAATCTGTCCATGTTGATTATCAGCATTCAAGACTGGTTTTGAGAAATGCAAAGAACCTAAGATTTATAATTTAGTGGAAGATGGAACAGAATTAAATATTTTTATAAGTACAGAAAAAATGTTCCTTAAGAGGTAACAATTTTAATAACTTAAAAAACTGGTCTATCAAATATTGAATTTTAGATATTAAGGCTATCAAAGATATAAAACACAGAAGAGTTTCTTAAATAAGTGTTCCACATTTTGCTCAAAGAATTCATTTAGGACATGGTATTCTACAATCAATGTGTGAGCATTAAGAAAATGTTATTTGAAACATATTGACATTTTTCAGAGTTTAGGTCCTATGATTTAGAATTTAGATGTCAAAAAGCCACCATTTAAATTATATATATGCATATATATGTGTATATGTATATATATATATCTGTAATATTCTAGTAAACAAAAGTCATTAATGGCCTATAATAATCTTATTCTTACTAATATAATTCAGGATAAAGTATAAAATATATTTACTTATTTCATTATTAATAATGGCTATTCATGAAAAAATAAAACCCTAGATATGAAAATGAATACTTATTGACATTTAGCATTACTCTGAAAGAATTGCTTAAAAATACTGGTTGTGACTACATGGCACCCTCAATTCAGTGTATCATTAGACAACCCTAATCTACCCAAAAGCTATTCTCTACTACCCCCTTACTGATAGAACCCCTTTTTCTTCAGATTGGTCATAATCACACATAAAATGCTCACCTTCGCAGATTCTATTTCAATCAGAAGTGACCAAGTAACAAAAGTGTAAGCAATATGATAAAAATATGGATCTACTAGAGACTTCTGGGAATACTTTTTTTTTTTAATACAGACTCCCTTTTTGTCCCTTTCTCTTTTTCTAGCCTATAGCACAACTGAAGAGGGAGACACTATTTTGCCTCCATGATTTGACAAGCATGAAGATAAAAGCTTCACTGAGAGGATGATGGAGCAAAATCATAGAAGGGGGCCTAGATTCCCTTCCTTCAGACTTATTGTTATGTGAGAAAAATAAAATGCTGTTATAAGGTTAAACAACAAAGATACGTTTCAACTTCATGTACCTAAATATATCACAATTCACACACTATACATAAAAGTGGTAAAAAGATTCATTATATAAGAAATACATGATACCCAACACAATCAAATAGCAGAAACATTACAGTTCTTTAATTCATTATGATTTTGAATTGATCTTTCAGTCTTTTAGTTATCAAACTATTAAATACATTTGCACATTCAAGTTTTGTGAATAATGTAGATGAATCCTATTAATTTCTCAGTGTGTATATGATTGTGTGTGTGTATAGACATATGTATGCACATATACTTCAGGAGTCTAAAGGAATGATTATTTCTTTCCTAGGGCACTCAATGGTAGTTACCTCAACTCTTAAGTTTCTCCATCCAAGTTCCACTTTCTAAGGGAATAGATCCTAATATATCCCAATAAAAATGATTTAATTATCATTTATTTTGATCTGGCCATCATTGGAGGTTTGCAGCATGAGTGTGTGTGTGTGTGTGTGTGTGTGTGTGTGTGTGTGAGAGAGAGAGAGAGAGAGAGAGAATTCTGACTCATTTACTTTATCTGTATACCCACTTCAGAGTTTTTATCAAATGGATGTTGAATTTTGTCAAATGCTTTTTCTGCATCTACTAGGTGATCATATGATTTTAATTTTTCATTTTCTTAATGTGGTATAGCACATTGATTTGCAGGTGTTGAACCATCTTTGCATCCCTGTAATAAATTCTACTTGGTCATGGTATATGATCTGTTTAATGTATTGTTTAAGTCAGTTTGCTAATATTTATTAAAGATTTTTACATCTGTGCTCATTGGGAATATTGGCCTGTATTTTTTTTTGCTTGTTTTTTTTTCTAAGTTGTAGTGTCCTTGTCTGGTTTTGGTATCTGGGTAAAACAAGCCTCATAAAATGAATTTGGAGGTGTTCCCTCCTCTTCTGTTTATTGGAAGAGTTGGAGAAAGATTAGTATCTTCTTTAAGTGTTTTGATAGAATTCACCAGTGAAATCACCTTGTCCTGGACTTTTGCTTGTTGGGAGCTTTCTGATTACTGAATGTGTCTCCTTAGAACTTGGTCTGTTTGGGTTTTCTGTTTCTTTGTGATTCATTCTTAGGATGTTTTTAGGAATTTATCCATTTTTTATATTGTCTAATTTGTTGACGCGCAGTTGTCCATAGTATCATGATATTTTGTATTTCATTGGTATCAGTTGTAATCCCTTCTCTTTCTCTAATTTTATTTACTTCACTCCTCTCTATTTTCCTTGGTGAATCTATTTAAAGGTTTATCTATTTTGTTTGTCTTTAAAATAAAAAGCTCAGAAATTTTATTGATCTCTTACTGTCTTTTTAGTATCTATTTCATTTATTACTAACTTTGGGCTTAGTTTGTTTTTGTTTTTCTAGTTCCTTGTGGTGTAAAGTTAGGTTGTTTGAGATCTTTCTTTTTCTTAATATAGGCATTTATATTAAGTGCTGTGAACTTTCCTCCATTTACTTTATCTGATGGTAAAACATCCTGTCAAGGAGACATTTCTTGATAGAACCAAGCTAGGACTTCTACCCTGGCTGTCACTTAGGCACTCTGAGTATTTTGTAAAGGATTCTGCATACAATCCCAATGTGGGTAGTGGTATGAGTTCTCCACACCAACAGACAATTCATGGTCACCAGTTGGTTTTTCTACATTTTAACTCAATTTTGATACCATCTACCCATAAGTTGCATCAGATTTCACAGGTTAAGGGTTCAGTCCCACTAGACTGCTTTTAGGACCCTCACAATTCAAGCACAAGTCCATTTTGTTACCTGTGCTTCTGATCAACAGACTGTGGATTGAATTTTCCAATAGGCCACTCCTCACATTCAACTAATGTGCTAGAGTGGCTCACAGAACTCAGGAAGTTAGTATATTTACCAGATTACCAGTTTATTATAAAAGAATATAATATGGGAATAGCCAGTTGGAAGAGATGCATGAAACAATGTATAGGGAAAGGACACAGCTTGCATGCCCTCTCTAAGTATGCTACTCTCCCCAGGTCTCCCTGTTCATCAACCCAGAAACTCTCTGAACTGTACTTTTGGATTTTATGGAGGCTTCATTACATCAGACAGTGATTAAATCATTGACCATTGGTGATTGATTTGATCTCCAGCTCCTCTCCCCTCCCCGGAGGTCTGAAGGGGCAAGGAATGGTTTCCTTGGCAGCCAGCCCCATCCTGAGTTGCTTTCTGAACAACATGTGAGTGAGCAGACTGGGGCCCATTCACATGGTGCCACAGTGTAAGACCCAACAATGCTGGAAGGAGCAGATCTTTATTTACAACATTCCAATCCTGGGGGGCGCTTACAGCACTCATTTTCTGAACCCAGTTTTCCCATAAGACCCAGCATTTCTCATGCTCCCCACCAGGCTATGAGCCAGAAACCCTGAAAGTAGAGGTTCCCCATGTTTTTATCTTAAGCCAGTTGTTCAAACAGTTTTCCAGTCCCTCTAGAAAGTACCAAAGTCGCTAACCTCAAGCAATAGCTCTCTCCTTCAAGATCTGAGATACATGTTCATCAGCCTCCATTTTAATAATCCAGAAAAGCATGTTCCCTGCTACTCTAGATCATAGTGAAACTCAGGAAAGTCATAAATCTCAATAGTCCAGGTAAAGTCCAGGTCTGCAAGGCAGCATCTTGCAAAGATTTCCTTTGCAGCTCCCGAGTCAGCTAGAGCAGACAGCTAGAGTAGTGCATGGCCTACTCCCTTAGTACAGACAGTGTGTCTCTTCCCTCATTATTACTCTCTGCATGGCCAAGAGCGCTTCTCCTCCCCAAACCACATGGTCAGGAGAATTCCGTATGGCTGCTATCTCCTACTTTTCTTCTCCTTTCTAAGCCACTTGACAAAAAGAGTGAATGCCTCCCGTATCGTTTAAATCCTGGCACCTCATCATAATCACATTTCTGACTCCTCCCAGACTGGGTTACACCTACTGGTTCCCAGAGCCTTTCTCTCTGTCTGCTTTTGTTAGTCCAGGCAGGCATGGACCAGAAACACAGAGGAACCTCCTTCCTATTCTCATGCAGGCAGGTGAGACAACTAGGGAACCGCCTCCTGGCTACATCACAAGTTAAAAGTGAACAGTTTTTTAGAATGATTAAAATACTGGCCAACTGTTTTCAATATGCAAAGTACCTTGCAATCAGTCCCTCTGCTTCCCCATTCCCCAGCTGTGTCTGTGGGGGTTTTGGGGCTTCTCAGCCTACACCCAGTCCTGAACCTCTTTCCATACTCATTACAACCTAATTAACATAAACCTGGTAGTGGTGAAAAGGAGCTTGTTATGAATAACAATACATACATTCCACCTCTATGACTTTGAAGTAATTTTAGGAACTGAGGGCAAGAGACAAAATTTTATAACAAAAGATGCTCTCATTGCTCTTATAGCTCAGGAAATTCCAGGGGTTTTGAGAGCTGTGAGTCAGGAACCAGAGACAAAGATCAAATACATATTTCTTATTATAAATCACAATATCATAAATCAATATACAGAGATCATTAAGTTAGGGGAAAAAAGTAACATAACCAACCATTTCATGTCTTAATAACTTAAGTCCTAAAGATACATTTCCTTGGTCAAAGTCATTGTTAATGCAGATGTTGTTTGAGAATAAAAATGGTTACTTTAAACACCACATAAGCCATCCCTGACATAATGTCTCACTACTTCCTGTTAATGTGGTAGAAGATGAAAAGTTACTAAATCAAAACAATACTGGAAAAGAAGGAAAACAATAGTTTTGCAGAGTCTGTGAGAGGTTTTCAGTAACTGCATGGACATTGGCTAGACTGAGAAACAACTGGAAGTCTTCATATATTTTGCCCCTTAAAACTGAGCAGTACCTAAAAGGAGGAAGGTTGAGTGAGGCTATAATCCACACCCACCACATCCCTAGTACAGAGATGCTGGGAGTTTTCCAACCACAAATTTGACAGCAATGAACTGCCATCCATTTACTGAAAAAACAATTTACTCTCAGTGGTAACTAGGGACATATTCTCCATAGACTTAATACCTTCTAAGTCCCTATAACTCTCAAACGGTCAGAAAATTAAGTTCCCAGTTAAGCAGTATGAATAAAAAGGGACTAAGAGTGGGGTTCCCAAACAGGTTGGTAGGCAGAGAAGAAACCAAACAGTTTCCTTAGCCAGGAATCAAACCTACATGAAATTTGCTAACAGGGTAAATCATAAGTGTCCTCACCACACACACACAATATTTTTTAAATGGTTATATGAGATGATGGAAATGTTAATTTGCTTGTTTTGTTTATAATGCATATGTATATAAAAAATCAATGTAATTGAACACCTTAAGTATGTAAAATTTAATTTGTTAATCATACCTGAATAAAGCTGAAGAGAAAAAGGGAGATTAGGGGGGAAAATGGAGCATGGAAAGTTTCAATGGAGTGTTAACTGTAGATAATGACAGTGCTTATGAGCACTGCTTAGGGGGTATAGAATTTTTATACATTACTTCAAAAAAATTTTCAATAAGACAGCTGTAATAATCCAGAAATAAAGTCTCATCCTAGAAGACAGAAATCCATGCAATAGAGTAAGATTCCAAATCACTACAGTCAAATTACTTCTAGAGTAATTTCATGCTAAAAGCTAGAAATTATTCTAGAAGCTATGCATATTACTTTGCCTTCCACTTTAAGAATACAAGGAGGCTTCTATCATCAATGAAGTAGGCAATGAGAGACATCTACAGGAATCCATGTGGCCTTGTAGGAGACTAAAAAATGACCAATTAAATGTGGCTGCACAGGGTGCCTCGTTACACAGTAGGTAGCGCTTCAGTCTCATAAATATGGCTGCACAATCCTTACTACAGTGGGCACCTAAAACAATATATAAGCAAATAAACAATATGTACCCTGAATAAAGAAAACAGATGCAAGAAATTCTTCAGCATAGGAAAAAGGAGAGAATTACTCTTAAACATTTCTGGAAATGATTTTACTCTAAGAAGGAGAATGAATTATTTTAGCAATATATAAATCTGAAGCAAACAATCTAATTCAAAACAGTAACACAGATATCCTGATAAACTGAAGTTAAAAATAAAGAAATTGTCTTATTAAAATTCCCATCTTATATAAGAGGGAGATTAAAACTTATGCTTCTTTGTTAAATTTGAAGCTAAAAAGTTAGGTAATCAAGGCCTTTACCAAAGAATATAAAGTAATCCCAGAGCAAAATTTTAAAATGCTCCATCTAAAGTCACTGCTGAATAAAATAGAAAACAAGGTATAGTGCACATTGCAAATGACTAAACACAAAGTAAAAGAGCACAAAAGACACAGTATATGACAAGTTAATGTGAATTCAGTATTTACATAAGCATAAATTGTTTTGATATTCAGATATCAACAGGTTAAGACACCAGAACTAATTACAAACAAATTCAAATAAAAATTAAACAGGTTTAAATGTGCAAGTACTATATCATATCTTTGAGTTTCTCTGTCTCTGGATATTTGGCTTCTTGTTTAGACCAACAACTGCTTTGCATGAACCTAATCGACTTCTTCAGGGAGTAACACATGATACCTTGTTTCATGTCCATGCTATGTACACTTTCTTCCTGTGCTATGCTTTTATATTGATACTGAGGTATGAGATGTAATAGTGTCTTCTTGGAATCTCATTCATGAGCAACCTAGATGAAAAGGGAATTGGTTTTCCATGAAGTGTAACTTTAGTCAATGAGAGACATGAGAGAATGAAAAAATTCTTTATTCTTCCTTTGCTGTATAAAAGCCCCTAATAGTCATACAATTATGTGGCCTCTTGAAAGATGGTGCAACATGGAGGATCCAAGACAGTGGAGGAAGTTACACTAACCTTCCAAGACCAAACTGAAATTACAACTAAATTACAGAAAAATTATCCTAAACAACCAAGTGAACACTATCTGAGGAGAAGCCTTATAACAAAGGACTTACATAAGAAACCACATCACCACATCAAGACTGGTAGGGAGT
>PVKM010017448.1:0-25866 GCA_004027735.1 Carollia perspicillata
ATGGAAGGAGACTCAACCAATAGAGCCACACTGTTGAAGGCACCTGCCATATTCTAAATGTTTCCTCCTTTATTTTCTCTCTTCAGAATGTACTGGGTGGCTCAGTTGGTTGTATCCTCTTCCTATACAACAGAAGGTTTCAGGTTTGATCCTGGTTTGGGCACTAAGGGAGGTTATTGGTTGATATTTCTCTCACATCAATGTTTCCCTTTCTTTCTCCTTTTTTCTCTTTCTAAAATCAATAAACATATCCTTGAGTGAGGATTAAAAAACACAAATGTACCTGGCTGGTCCTAATACTTGAAAATTGATGTAATAAATTGTTAATAGCTCACAGTAGATTAATACCTACATAGGGGGTTGCATTTTAATCAGAAACCACTATATATAATTCAATCAAAAGGTATTTTGTTCTAATGGTGGCACTTCTGCCACCATGGCTGACTACTTGGAAAGATATTGCTGATTAGTAACCTGAATCACTATGCAGCTAAGGTTTCCTTAGCAACCACTGCAGTAAGTTCTTCCTTGAAGTGATTTTACCCCAATCTAAACATTGACATTTTGGAACAAAATTTGCTTCTATGAGGACATTGGTGGGATTTTCACCTGAATTTGAAATTATAAATCTCAGAGCATAAAAGCAACTTCAAGGTCACCTAGACTAACTCTTCAATTTTACAGTTATAGAACCTGAGACTCAGGCAAGTTAGATGACTTTCATGGGGGCCCCAAAATTTCCTAATGGAATTGCTTCTTCTTAGTCCCTTTGTCATTCTTTTTTCAAATGTAAAAAATGGTATAAGACACGTGGTTTAAATACAGATTTTTAAGCAAATCCTACATAGTTGCCAGTGGAGTATTGAAGGCCAAAAGCCCTCAACAAGTGTAGTTCTGTCTGAACTACAGCTTCAGCAGTGGCTTGGGTTCAATTGTCACCTCAGTGGAGAGCCGCTGTCTCTCAGCGCTGCATTAAGCTAGACTGTAGGGGACCGGTTTGTTTTGGTCTGGCAAATGTGACTCAGCTCTGAATGGAAAACCTACAGAAGCGAAGTGGTGGGCAGGAGCCAGACCTTCAAACTGAGTTTTCCTGTGGGAATCAGGCCTAGAAAATGCATACAGACTGTTATGGCTCGCTCTTGCTAAAACTCCCTCACCCTGGTCTGAAACAGTAGATGTGTATTGTGTATCTTCAAGGTAATTTCCAAAGCCTGTGTGAATTTTCCCAAGGACAGAGCTAATCAGCTCATCACCTTTCCCTTCTACATGTGTTATTTTCATTTCCTTGACTGTACCTAAAATGTAGACAATAATATTCTATGTAATAAATAATAAATCCTTCTTTGATGTAAGACCCAAGAAAAACAATAAAAGCTTGTCTAGGCAAGGGTCGGGGTGCTCTCCCCTTGAGAGAGTGGTCGTGTGGTCCCCTTTTTCTCCACAGGATTGCTGTAGCCTGTGCATTTGTCCTTGTCTTCAGTCACAACAGGCGGACTCTGCTAGCTGGAGTCTGCCACACTAGACAATGAAGAAGACATTTCAACCAGAGTTTGAATTTTCAGCAGTCCTCTTAGTGTCCAAGAAATATAAGAGATGTGTAGACCAAAGTTCAGTTTCTGAATGGTGAGGAAGACACTGAAGGTAGGTTGGTATTGAGATCAAGGGCCTATGACTTCCCTACACACAAAAAATGTCACTGAACCCCCCTTCCTATACATAATGGTGAGCAATCAGAGATCAGGGTTATTTATTTCCCCATGTGCAAAAAATAACCAGGCTATTTGTATTATGTAAATACAATTTTGAATTGTTTAGGCTACGATTTATTAACTCAGAGCATACCACACAACCAATGAAGTCAATGTCACAAGTTCATTCCTTCGATGACAAGTTTAATTGCATTCTGTTTGTTACTGCTGACTGCAAACAGCAAGGGCTTTTAGGGAGCAAGAGGAACTTTCTGTGACTGGAAAGAGCACTTGAGGCTGTGTTCTCTTGTCAGAAAGCACAGGACCACTTACATATTGACATTGGATTCATTTTCACCCTGAATAAATCCTTTAGTTTATATCCAGAGTTATCTGAATAGTATGGTTTAGTTTTACTTTATTACATACAATCAACTCAGTTGTGTAATGTAAACTACATGGAATACTTTTAAAAAGTCGAATTCTAGTTTTTAAGATTAAATGAATATACAGAGATTTAGACACACGTTGCTTGTAAACCCAGGATCCCTTTCACACATCATTTGCCTTGTCAACAGTGCAGTCAAGGTTGACACTGCAACCGGATGCAGCAAGTGCTTTGGTTCTTTCTCGGTCGTTGAAGGAGGAGGAAGAAGATTAAAATCAAAATGAGAAAGAGAAAGAAGAGATGAGACTCCCGAACATATTCTTTTACATTTTCTTCTATTACCTTACTAGTTTGACCTTCTGTTTACCTATAGTTTACCTTCAAGTATATTTAATCTAGTATCTACTGATGTTGTAGTGTTAGGTAGGAAGCCAGTGATATGTAATGACCCAGTTCCCATCAACATCAAAAAAACTCTCCTGCTAAATTTTTACCTAGCTGTTCATGTACATTTTTTCCATTTTAAAAAATCCTCCCACAAGAATGTTTATTGATTTTAGAGAGTGAGGAAGGAAGAGAGAGAAACATCATTGTGAGAGAGAAATCAGCTGCCTCTCATACATGCCCTCACCAGTGATAGAAACTTCAGCCTTTTGGTGCACAGGACGGTGCTCCAACCAACAGTCACCCGGCCAGGGCTGTTCATGTGCCTTTATTCTTCTATGTATATTTTACAAGCTTATCAAATTTCACGAAACAATCTCACTAAAATTTTTACAAATTAATTTCATGAACAGACATCTTTATAAAACAAAATTGTACCATCCAAGAGCATGTCTCTTTTGTTATTCAGGTGATCTCCCATGTCCTTTACGATAATTCTAAAGTTTTCCTCATTTGCTGTTAAGGTAATTTTAACATGGTTCACTTTATACGAATACACAGGCTTCAATATTTGAATATGGAAATAGATTTTCTGTCATCCTTAAATTGCTTTCCAAATGTCTGCACACTGTTGGTATAATTATTAAGCTAAACAAACTTGGAACATTCTTTGAATACTTATTGGAAGGCTGACTACATAGATGGAGCCCAAATGTGGTCTGCAGTGGAGTACAACCCTTCAGTCCTAAAACCAGTACCAAATGGTCCAGACGTCACCAAGACTGCCAGTGGGCACCGCATTTCAGAATTACAACAAATCCCCAGGACGGGTGAATACTTCACTGCCAAATGAAAAGCAAATAGAGTTCCTCATAAAATTGCACACCAGAAACACATGCATCTGTACAACTGATTTCAATTTGGCTAATTATTGGTTTGGATAGGAGCAAACATACACATCTAAATATTTTAGAAAATACACAAATAAAAGTAACTAGAGTGTAAATAAAGCCAGAGACTTGAAAGGCAGATGCTTAATATAAGACTTATTTTGATATTTTAATACTTTAAAAAAACTGACAAAAATACCTTTTAATTACAATTGGGAGCAAGAAGGAAAGACACTTCACAGAAACCGATGTGAACTGAAGCTCTGAGGCAATAAATCTCAACTGAGAGGGCCACGTACTCCAGCATCCCACAAAGTGCTGGGCCTTTTAAGATAAGCAAAATAAGTGATGACTGAATTTCTTGAAATAAAGTAAAACAAATTAAAAATAGTAAAGATGATCTTTGTAAGGCAAATAAAGTGATTATGGAGATGTTAACTTCAAAATTTGCAGAAAACTCCAGATTCTAAAAGGTAAAAAGCAGTGACAGAGAGAAGGCTCATGGTTTTGGAATTAGCATTTCATTTTTCTTTCTCTCTCCATTGCCTTACCCACACCAGCTCAAACAAATGCAGAGTAAGCAGTGCTCTGCACCAAAAGACAGCAGGTTTTGCCCATAGCTCCTTGTACAGGAATATCTGTGAATTGGAATGCAGGCAGTTTCAAAAAACAAAAACTCATTACAAGTTAGATTATTATGATGATTCATGAACAGTGCCTAACTAAAAGAAATTGCAAATGATAAAATTTTAGTGTACCTCAAAAACACCCTAAGGAGGTATTGGTCCTATTCTTGAACAGTACATAACTACTTCCTTCATCGTGGGTAGAAAAAGAGCCACCTTAAAAGAGCTTCAAGAAATAACAAAAGCAGAGAAAATGTGTTAATAATACAACTGCACTTTAGAAGATGATTAGATTTTAAAAGCCGAAAGAGTTTTTAAGCTATGAAACACATTCCTCCACTCAGCAGTACAGGGCTGAAACAATGTTAATTACTTGCTTTCTACTCCAAATACTTCCATTTGTTTTTATGGTATTACTTATTGAACTGAATAAGTAATAGAATGTTAATTCCCCATGGTAAATTAGGAAAGAAATCAGTATAATATCCCTTTTTGAGGAGAAGAGATAAGAGCAGTTATAGAATTCATTAATGAATCATGTGTATTAGCTTCTCAGAAGGGACTTCTATTTAAAAATCAATACTTTTCTCCAAGGTACACAATTACCTAGAAATTAGGTATGTTGTGCATGGAAGGTTTTGTCATAGGAAGTTTTGCCATAATGTAGTCGTTAAGTGCATAACTTTGGGATCTGACTAAATTGTACTCTAATCCTATCGTTTACTTGTTATAAAATCATAAGTGATTGTCTTTTTATACCCACATAAAGAAGGCAATAATTCAGTGCTTTAGGGGTTAAATAGGTTACACCAAGTAAGCACATAGAAGCTAAAACGTAAGTGCTAAAGAAGTGACATCCACATCATCACCACCATCATCATCATCACTGACTTTGAGAATTAGATGTCATTATCACTAGTTTACACATGGGAAACTAAGGCTCTGAGAAGTACATTAACTGCTCTAATGTCATACAGATGTGAGGAGGAAAAACTGTTAGCAGGACTTTTTGAGTAAGATATGCAAAATTAAAATACTTACATGTAAGTGAGCACGATAAGTACTGTTTTCTTGGGGGAAAAAAACAAGCAAACATGACTATGTTAACCCAGATCTTGGCTGAAAATACCAATACTTTTTATTTTTCAATCTAAATCAAGGTTGAAATATTAAATCTCAAGTCTCAGCTGTCAGCTTTCCCACTTTAAAACTGTCATTTAAATAATTGGATACCAGAAAAAAAAGAAAAAGAGAAGAATACCTTTAACGCAATGATGGATGTCTCTCCCAAATTAAACCTGTACAAGTGCCTGAACGCGCCAATGCACCTTTTGTGGTATGTGTCACGATTCATTCATTTTTTTCTATTCAGCAATATATGTTAGATGTCTACTAAGTGCAGGGCATTCAAAGACTCTATCCTTACCAGGAGGGGCTCTTTTTTTCAACGTAGGAAGGCCATAATGAACCAAAAATTTTAATAGACTCAATAGCTCTGAGATTAAGCAGTGTAATAAACTTTCATAAAGTAACTTTCTAAAGAAATGCTGTGAACAAAAAGAATATTATGCATGGACACATGGAGATAATGAAGAAAATAGCGTTTCAGAGAAGGGAAAAAAATCAAATGGTTGAGCGTGAATGAGACACTAGGTATGTGAAACGAAGGTGGAAACCAAAAGCTTTTCTTAAGTCCCATACCAGGCAGACTTAATATTTAAAGCCATGGAGCAGAGGGAAAAAAAATCAAGAGTCACCAGACTATAGCCTACAGGATGCTAAGTGGAATGCATCTTTCCAGTCATGCATGCAGCCCTTCATCCATTCACTCATCCATGTGGTGCTCCAAACACATGTGGTGCTCCAAACACATGTGATGCTCCCCCTCTAAATGTCAAGCAATGTAATACACGATGGAAGCACAGTGAAGAGCAAAACAAGCATTCATTCTCTTTCTCTTCCTTCTCCTTCTTGTCTCCCTCCTTCCCCCCTCTTTCTCCAAGCTTATAGAGAAGTGTCAGAGATATAATAAACGAAGATGGATGACAGACAAAATAACCTAACAAATGACAACGGTAAACTGCTTAAGAAATGATGAGAGTTTGAAAGAAATCTCTAGTAGTAGGATTGGAAAGGCATAAATAGATGGGAAAAGTATTTCAGAGGTAGGATTTATGGGACATGGAGACAGATTAAACGTAAGAGGCAGAAGAGAGAAAAGTTTAAAAGGACTCTAGGGTCTCAATTCTGACATTTTGATGAAGCCAAGCCATTGCCTATTTTATTCCTTTACTGGATACACTAAGCCAAATTGTTTGCTACAACCTAAGGAACCCATTCTGAGTTTCAGGTTTTTATCTACAGACAGGCTTTCACTCATCTGGCAGGATTCGAATCATTAACTCATGCTATCTACTGATGTCTACATGGCAATTTTTAGAGAGGAAATGGGTGCATTTGAGTTTCTTGTACCGGCTCTTACTGGCTCACACTCACTTAAGAGATAATGGACCCAGCACACAACATGCAAGTCTGAGACCACGGCCACCGCTGGCCCAAAATGAGATAATCAGCCTATTCTGCCATGAACATGTCTACTGCAGGGTGGTGAGTAGGATGAGTGGCAATTATGAAGCATTTGAGAACATCAAGTAGGACCAGTCAGCAACCTCAGTGGAATCCCAGGGCATGGTGTGTGCACGCAGCCATACGTACAGGTGCAGGTTTATATGGAAGAGATTTCTTCCACTCAGCTCACATGCTCGTATATGTGAAGGAATATTTAAGTTACAAATGGCGGAATCTTAAATGTGGTGACTTTGTGCTGTGTATGTACCCTGCTCAGAACCAGATACAACTTCTGACTTTCTAATTTCCTTTATGATTTGGCCTGCACATTCTTTTCTTAAGAAGAATCTTTGTTATTCAACCGAAAAAGTGTATCTTGGACCAACTCAAGTTTTAGACAAATCCTTCATCCTTTGAACAACTCTGTGGCTTCCCCATTGGCCATTTACTCCAAAGCCAAAGCATTAGACAGGTTGTAATTTTCAGCTTTCCCTTCACTTCCTATTCATGTCTCCTCTCTTCTCCACGCTACCTTAAGGGAAGTTTACCAGTTCCCCATTCTGGTATCTGTATAGGGGAAGAGGTGAAGCAGACCCTGGCTCATGGGATCCACAGCGTTATGGGTGAGACACAAGACAAATTCACAGGGACTACCAAGTCCTGTGGAGGAAAAGGGACAGCATGGCCACTCTCTCAAGGGGAGAGCACACCGACCCTTGCCTTGACAAGCTTTTATTGCTTTTCCAGGCACGTTACATTGAGGAGGGTCCTCATTTACTATGCACGGGTCCGCTTTAGGTGGTTACCTTTTACAGAAAACCAAGGAAAGGATGATGCTAATTACTTCCAAGAGAAGGGTGTTGCAGACCAAGGGCAAAAGTGGTTGAACCAGTTATACTCCATACTGGGGAGGTTTAGCACAGACTTTAGGAAGTTGCAGTAGGCACCTAATGCCTCAATTCAGGGTGAGGGAGTTTTAGTACAGGCAAGTCTCATAGCAGTCTAGGTACAATGCAGGCCCGATTCCCCACAGGAGAACCTATCCGTGGGCGTGGGTCCTGTGCATTGGACCTTGCTTTCCACTGTCCTTTCCGAGTGGGAGCTGGGCACACGCCACACAGAACGGTCACCTATAAAGAGGCAAGGGTAGAGGAGTGAAAAGGTGTTTGAGTTCCTGGGTAGAGTCATTAAGTCCACTTTGAATGGCACATGCTACTCTAGAAACTACTGTGTATCACAGTCTTCTCCTCTATGCTTCCTCTTCAGAGACTCCTACCTCCCACAAAGCCTTAGGGAGCAGACTCCACTGATGAGCCAATGTGGAGACCATGACATGGGTATGCCACATATTGTGGGAATCATTCACTGAACCCTCCTCCCCCAGAAAGATCATCTCCCTCTCAATTCTTTGGCAAGTTGACATTCAAGAGGACGAGTTGCTATAACAGTAACAGGATGACATGTTCAGAGTTTGACCACCATTTCTGAGTGGTCAGGAAGCATCCTTAAACAGAAAAATTAGTAGTGACAGAATTGTTTAAGAATGAGATAGGCCCAATTTCTGAACTTGAGAAACAGAGGAATCTTTCTGGAGAAATGAATTGACTTTATAGCCTTAATGAGAGGTAGAAATGCAGAAATCATATATATGCAAATACAAACATAAAATATATCTTTTATAGATGCATTCTAGCTCTGATAATTAATACCTTCAAAGTAAATGGCAATGAATGAGAACTAATTTTTACATAGAATTTTAGAAGTAACTGACCTGGAATGAAAACGCTTTCTTTATTCAGGTTCAATGCATCACTGTTACACTTTAACCTGTTTAATACGCAGTCAAAGACAGACAAACTCTATAAACCAAGATGACCAAATACTAATAAAGTGAGGACACCAGAATCTACAAGAGGTATTATTTCCATAAGGTATTTCCCACTCTGTTCCAGAGCTATCTAACATTTCAGGCAAGCCCAGGTTGCTTTGGGCACAATAGTTAAGTTAATTAAAAAAAAAAACTAATGCAGCCTTTTAAATATGTAGAAAGAATATGTCAACTCTGAACACTTTTCTTCACTCTAGAAGCAGACAGGGAGCACACAAATAAAACTGTCGTTGTGCAGCTGGTGGGTGCATGCCTCTTCCCAGATCACCTCCTTAGTACCACTCTTTAAAGTGAAACCGACCCCAAATACAGCTTGGCTTTTTCTGTTTTTCTTCAAACAAAATCTAAAAATAGCATGTAAAGAGATTTCTGAGTCACTTTAATTCACAGAGCTTGTTTCATGAGCTTCTATGATTCCATGTGGGTATTTATCTATTTAATACTCAATAGAGATAGGACATCTACTTTATTAAAAGCATTACACACCATGGTTACATGGAATATTTCTTATACATTCAGTATTTCTTTCATATGTACTAATAAGTGCTATCTACCACCAAAGATTATACAAACTAAAAGAAAGTCATTTGTAAAAGTTAAAAATATAAAATAAAAATTAAAGAAATGTAATAAGGTGCATGTTTAAATGGTGATATAGCAAATAAGTTCAGAGAAGGAGAGAATACAGAAGTTAATCAAAAAAGCCTGAATCAACAAATATATAGTAAACTGTAGCCACAATGAGTGTAAGGGATTATACCAGGTAACACTGATTGTAGAAGAATATACCAGCAGCTAAATTTTGTGCGGGACATAGTTAATGTCAATGAACAAAAAATATAATCAATGTGTGATAAACACCCAATGAATATAAGGGAAATATTTTTAACCAAAATTTAGAAGAGGGAAGTCACCTGTTATGACGATCAAGTCTTTATGTAGGAGTAAAGTTTGGATCAAGCTTTGAATAATAGTTATAATTTAGTAGAAATGGAATATTTTAGTTAGAAGAATTATTTTCAGCAAAAATCTGTTTCATTTCAATAAAAGGCCTCTAAAGTTGTCGTTTGCCTTGGAGATGACACCAGAGTCTGGGGTCTAGAATTAGTTCCAGGTGCTCAGAAATTCGGTTTGTCGGCATTCCAAGAGTAGGTCAGTGGCCAAGGATGAGGCTCACGTTAATCAAGTTCATGGTGCCTGAGGTATAAAGGAGAATATCAGTTTGTTAATTTACAGCACAAGCAGAAGTACTTGGGAAGCCAACTTATAAAATTTTGCCTGGTGAGCAAAAAATACAGAGGGGAAGAATACAAAAAATAATTTGTTACAAATATTTAACATCAAGTTATGTTAATTACTTATCTCCATCTCCAGAATAAATTCCTGACAACATTATCCGAGTTCTGGAAACTGCAGGTCAGTCCAATGGGAGAGCTGTATAAGCAACCATGTGGACAGTTCACGTTAACATTTCTCATAATTGCCTACGGACACACAATCTTTATTGGGGAGAAAATGTGTCTAATTTTATCAAAATTTGATATTGGTAGGAAATCCAGTTAGAACTGTAGGATATTGCAGTACTTAATTCACTACTAAATATTAAGTAGTCTTAATTAAAAAGTAATATATGGTCATTACAAGAATTTTCAGAAAATATTAAAGTGCTCCAAATAAAATTGGAAACTTCCTTTACTCACTTCTGCCTTAACTTCTCTACTCAGCTGTAGCTATTGCTAGCAGTTTGTGATGTATTGTTTTTCAGCACTTCTTTGCTTGCATATGCAAATTTAAAAACATGTGCATATGCTACTTTAATGTAATCAAACTAAATATAATTTAGCTTTAACTTAAAATATAATTATGCATAATCTTCCTATGGCAAAACCCATAGCTATAACTCACTCTTCATTCATGGCTCCCTCCGACTGCTCTGTAGTATGTGGCCTGGTTTACGCATCGACACACCATTCCTACCGCAATGAAAGTCCTTGTGCGTTCAATGGGCACTTGTGTTTGTCACTCCCTGTTGGACAAAAATCCTTGTACATGTAATGAGCACTTGTTTGAGTAAATTTTATCACAGAATAAGTTCCAAATGGCATATATATATATATAATGTTTGAATATTTGCAAAATTTCCTTATAAAAGTTTCCATGAAGCATCTGTACACTTCTCACAAATGGCAATAGTAGGGCTGATTTCCCCATGTTTTAACTACATGAAATTTAATAAATGTTTAGAATATTTGCCAGTCTAGTTGGTGAAAAGCAGCTAAATTTTATTTTATTTAATGCATTTTAATTAAGTGAGGTGAGTTTTTATGTATATTATTAGTCATGTATATGGTGTGTGTATGAGAGAGAGAGATAGAGACACAGAGAGACAGAGAAGGAGGTGGGTTTCTAATCCTTTGCTTATTTTAAGCAGTTGTGTATGTTTTAAAATACATCATTAATACTTATTTATAGATTAAGAAAATAACACCATATACAGTACACATTTTTCACAGTTTGTTTTTTTATTTTATTGACAGAGAACCATTTGGAATTTATTTTGTTAAGAAAGGTAAAAATCCAACTCATTTTTCTCAAGACATAGTTAGTTACACTAATCCAATTTATTGAGTAATCTGTTTTTCCATCTGGATTTTGAAAACCCATATTTACCTTGTACTAAATATCCTATATAAATGGTTCTATTTTTGTCCCGTATTCTGCTCCATTGAACTGTCAGCCCCTTAAGCTATTATTACATGCTTTTAATTAGTACACCTTAGTATATACTTAACAGGAATAGTTTGGCATTTTCTTCTTATTCTTACACACTTACTTATGTACATAAATTTTAGGAAATTTTAGTAAAAGCAGAAATTGAGAGTAACCCTTTACACATTTTTGTAGCCATTGGACAGGTTTGTTTTTAATATTAATCAAATCTAATACTAATATAAAATTGAACTTACATTTATGCTTATTTCATTCCATTGCTTGTAATTTAACTTCTCTTATTGATCCCAAATATTTCAAGAAGGAAAAAAGCAAAAGACTGGTCCTTCCCCACTTCTTGTTGCGAAAAGGAGCAGAGCTATATTCTAGAGCAACTTCAGACAGCCGGCGGTTTAGATGCGGAATAGAAAACGGTCCAAGGATGCCCGTGAAGTGGTCAACTCATCTCAGTTTTTCTGGGACTTTTCTGTTTTTAGTAATGAAAATCTCAGGTCCCAGGAATCTGCCAAGTAAACCAGGCAAAAGCAGGACAGGGACATAGAAGACATCTATCCACCTTCTTGCCCAGTGGGATCGGTTCTGAGGGAGAAAGCACAGCCATCCCCCCTTCAAACTTCTAATGGTGGAAAGGAGGTCAGTAGCAGGGAGAGCCTCATCTGGAGAATCAGTGGCTCCCTTTTCCATCCCAGAGCTCAAGGACTTCCCCAGCGCACCGTGGAAACGCGGGGGAAGCTTCCCCCGCATTTGGAGCACCCAGCTCCTTCCCACTGTCACCAAGGGCCGGGGTGGACACTGGGGAGACACGCTTTTACCTGAAGCATGTACAACGCATTTTCTCTCCTAAAGATGGCACAGATCAAGTGCATTGGTTAGCAATTCAGAGTTCTACACGATTAGTGACCAAAAAATAGCTGAATTGGTTAAACAATTCATGTTGGTAGACTATTTTAGGTGATCCCTCCTTTAAAATGTTGAACTTGATCTCAGCTACTCCTCATCCAAGAGCTAGTGTCAGTGTGATAGAGATTAACACCACCCAAATTTTCCCAAAGAGATTTGCAACAGAAATCCATTTAAATAAATGATAACAAGGACTGGATTTATGCATCATCTGGTAACTGCATCTTCCTACCAGTTGGGAAACTGACTTGAGAAAGCGAATTAAAATAAGATACGTTTGCTTGATGAATTGGAGGTCATGGGTAATTGAGGGGCCTTACGCAGCTGTCTGTCCAGCAGTGGAGGTTGGGCGAGGCACTGTACTAACAGGTACAGCTGTCCAAGAGAGCAAGTGTTTCTGGTGACCGGTAATGACATCTTGTCTTCCGTATGGTGTTAAGGAGACAGTAGCAGATTTTTACTCTCTGACTTAATTTTTCTAGACTCTGTGGGGACTACCGACTTTTAGTTTGCATTTGTTATTATAGCGTTATCCATTCCTCATTTCAACCTACAGTTTCCAAGCTGGTAGATTATTCATTGACTGCATTTTAGAATGGCAGCTCCACAATGGCATATGGAGATGGGTATTACTCTTGCCTCTATGTTTGCTGAGGAGGGCACTGAGCTATCAGCTGTCTCTAAGGAGCTGTTCAACAGACAGACTTGAATTTCATGGATTGGCGGCTAATTCCACACATGCGGTACATAAGCAGCCTTATAAATTCCTGTCATAGAGAGTAGCCTTGTCTGCCTTGTCCCTAAATTGAATGTCCTATCTTAATACCAATGTAATTACCTTTCTATAAATAATAAATCCCTATATATGCCATTCCTGCCCTCGGTTCATCTTGTGAAATTGAAAGTAAAGCTGAAACATTCTATTTCAGGTAGCACCCTACTGTGCTTTATGGGTGGTATGTTCCTAGTGCTTCTCCAACTTTAGTATCGGAATTAGCTAAGGACCTTTCTGCAGATTCATTAGATGTGTTATAATGCAGATTCAGTGGGATTGAGGTGGGCTTTGAGATTCTACGTTTATAACGAGCTATGGTGATGTTCGGATGGAGACCACATGTTGAGGTAGCAAATGTCTCATAATGTTTTGTAACTGGCACCATCTCCCAGGAATGCTTTTTACAGGTTTCACTGTAGCAATTGCTCCCACTGGGGAAGTTCTACTGCTGATGGTTCTCAGCAGCTCACTCTCCCTGAGGCAGACCCTATTAAGGGCCTTTTCAGTCAGGTTCTTGACGTTTCTTGTCTCTCTGAAAAGTTCCTTTGAGCAGATGGATAGCTCAGGGCAGCATTGTTGTTAAGAGCCTAGGCATTGCCATTTAATTGTTAATTTATTGGTTACTTTGAAAATGAGGGAGACATCAACTTGTTGTTCCATATATTTATGCATCATTTATGCATTCATTGGGTGATTGCTGTATGTGTCCTGACAGGGGATTGAACCCGCATCCTTGGAGTATCAAGAGGATGCTCTAACCAACTGAGCTACCTGGCCAGGGCTTTTGAGCACTGCCATTTAAATGCAAAATGACTTTAGGCAATTTTCTTTAGTATAAAGCCTTAGTTTCCTCAATTATAAAGTGGATGAAATAACAATGATGATAATACTAATTATAATATATAATTCCTGGGAGTGTTATCAGGATCAATGAGATAATGCATATAAAATTCCAAATATGTAGCACTCAATACAGATACATTTTATTGTTATTTATATTATTACTGCTAGATTTTTCATTATCTCCTGGAATCAATATCATATCTGCCCCCTCAATACCTTCCTGAATTCTAACGTATGCTGTCCTGCTTAGCTTAAGGTGAGGTTTCATTCTCTCGCAAGACTATACAAAAGGCTGATTACACACACACACACACACACACACATCTGTGGTATCTTTCAGCACCTCTTAGCAATCTGGGTTCAGACCTCAGTGAAACTTGAAACACGCTTCAGAATCACCTTGACATCCTTGTCCCACTCAAAAGCTTAGGATACCCATACATACTGACTTTGGGAAGTTCCCTGGCTTTCCGTGGTATAGCTACTGTGCTTTGAGTTACTTAGGAAGAACACAATTCTTTGCCTAGAGCAGAACCCATCGTTCAAAGGATACGTCTGAGAGCTGATAGGTGGTAGCTGGTTGTTCTGTGAGAGAACTGAGTTAGCATGAGATAATTCTATTTCTTAAAGTGTTTGCCTATGAGTAGGTTGATTTTTTTTTTCTGCATTCAGCAACTGGAAAGGAACTCCAGGCATGGCTTCATTAGTCCTTGAATCATGTCAATTTTATCCTCCACTGGCTAAGCACTAACAACTTATATTTAACAAAACTGTTTTTCTCCTATATTACCTGCTGATTTCAACGGGAGACCTACCTAACCCGGCAATTTGTATTCTTATTTTAAAATTATGTATAACCAACTTCTAGGTTACTCCTATTAATAGCCATCTCCAGGTGCAGGAACAAAGAGCTGTCTTTCTGCTCAGCCCAGTGCACACCCTGGGCTGTCTGACGTTCACAGATGGGCTTATCTGTGAGCTTCCCAAAGAGCCTCCCCTTCTTCCTAGGAGAGGGATATCATAGGGGATCCACCATGTTTTAGAAAGTATAGTATTGTATTTCGTAGAATTCCATCGCTGTTGGTCACTGCTGTTCCTCTATGTACAGTGGTCATTTTCCTAAATAAGCAACACATTGTCAGAAACTCTGGGACATCCCACACCATCTAAAATTCATAACCTCCATCACAGTTCTTTACTTCCTGCGACGAATGGAAGAAAGGTGGATACAATTAAATAAAAGACGTTAGAATGTAGGGTGGCAGAGGTGAAACTGTCTTGATTCATAGGGTGAGTGAAGCAATTCTAAAGCAAGTGGCTTCAGTGTCACAAGTTCTCTCCCAGACTTTCTGGGCAACTGATACCATACGGAGAGAGCAGTCAACTCACTCACGGGTTAGCAGTCCGATAAATCATTCACATGTAAGATAAAGTTCCTTTAATCCTGGCCTCACTTCCCAGATGGATTTACACTCAAACTAGTCCAGCAAATGAACCCATGGAGAAGAATTTTACAGAGGTGGATATAAGAGCCAAGAGAATAGGCTTTGCTTACTCTTCCTGTGCAAATTCAAACCTTGTGTTTGGACCTTACCAAGCGTCTAGCATCCCAACTTCTGTCAATGGCTGGTCCAACAGGACTGGCCTTGTGTTTTCTCAGTTCTGTCCCTTTAATGTTACTTAGAACATTTCAATTGCTAAGGAAGTGTGGGCATCTTTTTAGAACACCGTGCAACAATAAGCACCACATTGATCACAATTAGATATTTAAAATGTAAAAGAATTTTTTTGGAAACAAAATTGTCTTAACTGAGTTATTCATTGTAGAGTTTCCAATAATTTAACTGACTGCAAGTTTTGGGTTTTTTTTTTTTTTACCCTCCATAGGAATATTACTGTGTTTTGGAATATTTTGACCAGCTTTTCTTTTTAAGTCAATTATGAATATTAGTATTCTCTTCCAGAGAACTGTGACACTGGATCACTGAAAAAATGTCAGTCACGCCTGTGACTATGTAGGTACACACAGACTAGCTGACATCTCTGACGGATTTGTCTGCTGTAAGAATTCAGAACGATCCAGCTGGTGCAGTTGTCAACGTGGCCTATGTATCTAATGTTGTCGGGCTCAGCTGAAAAGGAGCGCACTTCCCCGGCATTACTAACAGCTCTCTTAATAAAGCTGCCAGCGTTGTCAAATACAGCCTTCTGGAGTCTGAGAAGTTGAAGTCATATACAGGCTTATGTTGCACAACTAGAGGCAATTAGAGAAATACCATTTGGTATATTAATTTAATTAGCTTTTATCTTCATTTGATACCTGAATAATAAGTTGTAAGTATTTTTGGTGTTTGTTCTAACCTGAAAGCCAAAATTATAGGAAGGAAGTCTGTGACATTCCTGTAAGGGGTGTGTGTGTGTGTGCATTAAACACAACCCCACTATATTTGCCCTACGTGAGAATATTTTGTTTGATAGCAGTTTCTCTCAAAGCTGACAGAAACCATTCAGAACTTATTATGTAGTTTTTACCATTTCAACTTGTGCTGGTTCATATATTGTCTTTTACATTTTCTCTAATAATTTCAAATATCTGTTTTTCTTATTAACCACAAAATTAAAAGTCAATGGTAATGAATGTTTTCTACATTCTTTTATATGCCAAAGCTTTGAAAAACATGTTGAGCACAGAAATTACGAGCTTAATAAATGATAAATAAATGCACCCTGGCTGGTGTGGCTCAGTGCATTATGGGTGCTGGCCTGTGAACCCAAAGGTCGCTGGTTCGATTCCCAGTCAGGGCACATGCCTGGGTTCCTGGCCATGTCCCCAGTTGCAGGTGTGTGAAAGGCAACCTCCGCACATTGATGTTTCTCCCTCCTTTCCACTCGCTCTAAAAATAAATAAATAATCTTTAAAACTGTTTTAAATGATAAGTAAATGCTTTTATGTGTCACATATGGGCATATGCTTCACCAAAGGTAACACACACACGCATCGTTGTAAAAAATTATTTCATAAGCCTCAGCTGGTATGGCTCGGTTGGGCATAATTCTACAAACAGAAAGGTTGACAGTTGGATTCTTGGTCTGGGCACAGGTCTGGGTTACAGGTTCGGTCCCCAGTTAAGGCACCTATAAAAGGCAGACAACTGATGTTTCTCTCTCACATTGATGTTGCTCTCCCTCTATTTCTTCCTCCCTGCCCCTCTCCCTAAAAATCAAAAGTAAAATATAAAAATTTTAAAAATAACCTAACAAGACCACTTAATATACACATGTATGTTTCTTAATTTAAATAAACAGATAGCTATGGCGGGTGTAGCTCAGTGGATTGAGTACCGGTTTGAGAACTAAACGGTCACCAGTTTGCTTCCTAGTCAGGGCACATGCCTGGGTTGCAGGCCAGGTCCCCAGTGAGGGGCATGCAAGAGGCAACCACACATTGATGTTTCTCTCCTTCTCTTTCTCCCACCTTTCTCCTCTCTGGAAAAAAATAAATAAAATCTTCTAAAACAAACAGAATGTTTTTCCATGTCAGTACATACATATTCATTTTATATAATGGCTGAAGAGCATGACATTGTATCAGTGTATTATAATTTATTTAACCAGCTCCCTGTCAGTGGTCATCATGTCCAGGTATTTTTGCTATTACAAACAAAGTTATAAAGAAGATCTTTGTACATATATTATGACATAATTTTGCAAGTGTATTTATGAGATAATTTCATGTAACCATTGTTCAATTTGATGAGTATTGACTATTTGCCTTTCATATATTTATATAATATGTACTAATACAGTAGTGATCATGGTATATATATATATGCTCCCCACAGTAGCTCAGACTGTTATTAATTGTAGCTCAACCAATAAATTAAAATTTTTTATGAAATTTCTTTCAAGATATTTCTAGCTAGTTCAACAGGATTTGGTGAAGAAACATATGACATAAGAATTTGTAACTGGGCGTAGGACCCCTGAAAACTGTATGTTGGGCATCTTTGTTTTTCCCTAGGGAAAAAGTCTACAGTTTTTATCTGATTTTGAAAGTTTGTGAGCCTTTCCCGCCTATATTCACCTATTTTTGAAATAAAGTTAAGAAATACAATGATTTGATTTCTTTACTTTTACTAATGTAATATAATTGGGAAGTAATTAATTTTTATTTTTTCTAAATTATTGATTTATGTGATACATTGCATAAAAAAAGATAAAAACCACATGATTATATCAGTTGATGTGGGAAAAGCATTTGATAAAATCCAGTATGAATTTATGATAAAAACTCTCAGGGAAGTGGGAATAATCAAGCCATATATAACAAACCCACAGCCAACACTATACTCTGTTGGGAACCGCTCTGTCTGATTTCAGGAGTTGTAACCACCCCCAGTGGCTAAGGCTGAGTGAGCAACCTCCGGACTGTGAGCCACTAGGAAACAAAGCTTATCTCTCTGGCAAGAGTGCTGCTTCTACCATCTCTGGCCCCCAGCGCTTGGTCAGTTAGTCAAAGTCTTTGGGTACAAACCCTCAGAGGAGAGGCAACCCAAGCAGACACGATCATGTGGGAGGCCATCAAGAAAGGACTCAGGGGATGCAGCAAAGTGAGGGTGAAGGACCTTCAAACCCCCCAGCTATTTTGACATAGCCCGAGTCCCTTTCCATCTGAGAGAGAAGCGCTTCCTGGCTCTGATCCACTTAAGCCTGAATCTTGACGGGGAGGGGGTGCAGTCCTCTGCTGGCTAGAGTGGGTTCTGGGGTAATCAGGCATAATAAAGAATTCGTGAAGTCCTGCGAAGTCTGCTTTGCTAAGAGTGCTATCATCCATATGATAAGGGTCTGGGCAGGAAATAAGTATGTCTCCTAAAGTTTTTGCAGCCCCCTTATTTGACAGACACTGACTCATATTAAGCCCTCAGATTTCTTTGAAATGGTATCTATTGTTTGATCCTTGCCACCTGACATTGATTGATGAGCTTTATCTGTATCCCTGTGTATTATGAACCTAATAAATACCATTGAGGTAAGGACTCATGGCCTTTTCTCCCTTGAGAGATTTGCCCCTTTCCTCCCCAAGCAAATCATGTCTTGGTAGCATTATGTTCATCCATGGCAGATGGGGGGGCCCTGCTGGTGGAGACCCCCACAATACTCAATGGGAAAAAATCTACAAGTGTTTCCCTTAAGATCAGGAACAAGACAGGGATGTCCACTTTCACCTCTCTTATTCAACATAGTACTGGAAGTACTAGCCACAGCAATCAGGGAAGAAAAAGAAATAAAAGGCACCCAAATTAGAAAGTAAGACTCTTTATTTGCAGAAAGCATGATACTGTGTATAGAGAGCCTTAAGATTTCACCAAAAGCTACTAGAACTGATAAGTTAACTGAGTAAAGTAAGAGGATACAAAGTAGATATCCAGAAGTCAGTCACATTTTCATATGCCAATAATGAAATATCAGAAGGGGAAATTGAGAAAACAATCCCATTTGCAATTGCTTCAAAAAGAATAAAATACCTAGGAATAAATCTAACTAAGGATTAAAAAACCTGTAATTAGAAAAACAATTTTGATATTTTATTTATTTATTTTTAGAGAAAGGAGAAGGGAGGAAGAAAGATAAAGAGAGAAACATTGATGTGTGTGAGAAACATCATTGGCTGCCTCTCACACATGCCCCACCTGGAGACTAGACCTGCAACCCAGGCACATGCCCTGATCAGGAATCAAACTGCCAAACTTTCCCTTTGTGAGATGATGCCCAACCAACTGAGCCATACTGGCCAGGGCTAAGAGTGTTTCTTGATCCATTATTCTTGGTGGCAAAAAGAAAAAAAGGGAAAGGAAAAGAAAAAGATGCTAATTCCTATGGTGCATATCCGAATAGTCAGCAATCACAAAAACATACTGAAAAATCTCTAGTGAGCAGGATGACAGCTGTCAGGGCAGGAGCAGCTGGGAATGGAGGGATTGAATAAAAAAAGATAAGAGAAAAAACCTCATGGACATAGACAACAGTGTTGTGATCATCCAGGAGAGGGGATTGGGGGTAGGTGGAAAGAGTATTAAAAAAGAAATGAAATACAGTAATTTGATTTATTTGTTTTTTTTTAGCCTGACTAATAGGAAAAAAACACATTCCAAATAAAAGAATGTAACACCATTTTGATCATTGTCTAATGCTTGTAATACTCTTCCTTCTTTTTCTCTATTCCCTACAACAACCTTTCTTCACAACATCCCCTACCCCCTTATCTCTCCACTCTTTGTAGGCAATGCTACTTTGGCTGTTTCCTACTCATTTATTGTCATCAGAGGCTATGTAAGTGTATAAAGTGGACAAGCATCTGTGTGGTATAACTTTAGGGTAATCCTGAATTAGGGAAAGTGGGTTTATGCTGCAGTGACCATAATCCTAAAGTTTGAATTATTGGAGAACACAAAGTCCATTCGGGCTGCTTGAGTTTCATGGTTCTTCCATGTGCCTTGTGATCTCTGTGGCAGGACCTCAGAGAGCATGGGAGTCAAATACCAGCTCTTCAGTTACAGCACATGGGTCAGAACTCACCATATGTCCCTGCCCAACTATAAAGGTCCTGGGGAATTCGAGGAGTAAACACAATGATTGAGAATAATTACTGCCTTAGCCACAAACATCCACCCATCCAGGAATTTCTTGGTTATGAATATCTTACAGTCATGATTAGCATATGTCAGGTGCTGTTCATATGCTTGCATGTGTTACTAATCCACGTGGAAATCCTTTCATAAATTTAAAGCTTGACACGTGGAAATCCTTTCATAAATTTAAAGCTTGAGTCACAGAGAGGTACATAACTTGGTCAATACCATCCAGAGAATAAGTGGAACATAATAGGAGTTAAAACCCAGCAGTGTGCCTTCAGAACTCCTGAGCTTACCCACAATCCACACTGCCTTTTTCATCTGTTCATGTGATCCACAAACGCTGATAACCTGTGTTATTTATGATACTGCAGTATGTGCTAGTGATATCCTGGTCCTGGCCCTGGATGGCTCATAGCTTCCTGTGGGCCATAGGTCAATGGCAGTGGGAAGATATTCAAGGTTAAGAGAATGACATATCCAAAGGCAAAGAGATGCGAGAATATGTGGTGGCTCGGGAGAAGCTGGTATGCAGAGTGAGAGGGGTGGGGTGACAAGATATATGACTGGAAAGCCAAGCAGGAACCAGAACTGTAAGAGCTGTTGATGCCTGAAATTGGCCATGACGTTGCATTGCCATGATGAAGACAAATTCCCCTCAATGAGTAACAAGGAAAATCATGTTTATGGCTCCATGGTGGGTCCCCTCCCTGTTAGTCTCCAGGTACCCTTCCCTGGGGAAACACTTTCACTGTACTTCTTTTGATTTGGGGAAACTCATACCTCTCTTCCATTCAACTGTTATAATTGAAAGACACATGTGGTCATGTTCATCCTTGAACCCCACGCAGGAAGGTCAAAGTTCCATAAAAGCATTTAACTCTTTATTTTTACTCTATTTTCTTGAGTCCCAGGATATTTTCCAAGCCTTGTTTGCCCTACTCCAATCACAAAATATTGTTATAAAAATATCTTTCTTTCTGCTACTACAATGTGGTATCATAGAGAATACTGATGAGTAAACATATGCAATATATTAGCTATTATTAATCATGAAAAGAAAAACAGTAAGAGTAAATAAGGGACAAGAAAATGTACACTACTTGAAATGCCTATCTATTTGAATCTAATAAGATTTTTTGCTGTTTATATATAAAGGAAAGCAGTTTTATCAAGGTGTAAGTCAAATTATTATTTTGTAAGAAAGTGAGGATGGAGGTGCTTCTTTTAAAGATTATCTCTTGGTATACCATTAATCAGTTTTCTCTCCTACTACATATGAATTCCTAAACTGAACACCTTACTCCAAGTAATGAATGCAAGGAGAAAAAGATCCCCTCCCCCCAGATATCAGCATCTATTATGCTGGAAAATAGCAATAAGATTTCAAATAAATTCAAGGTTGCAATTTAAATTTACTTGTCTATTGGCCAGAATGAGTAATTACATTCTCAGGGACTAAGAACTGATGCAATTCTAAGTAATATCCTTCTGCCTTTCAGGTTTAACTTAATTTTCTTCTCCAGTGTATTTATTAAACCACCGAAGATCTAAAAATAATTCTAGCTTATGACTTCTTCTACTTACCCAAAATTATTAAAACATTTTGGGCATCTGACCTTTTTGCATCTGTTCCTAACGCTCTGCTCCACGGCCTAGGGTGAGAATGTCACAAAGACGAGTCCCGCATCTTCCGTGGTCTGTGCCCGCCTTTGCTGAACTTACCAGTTCCAGAGACATCTCTGCGGAGCAGAAACCTGGATTGCGCTTAGCCTGTTCCCTCCAGCTGCCACTTGTGCTGACTTGACATACCCTGCCTTTTCTATTGTATTATTGTCCCTGTTTCTGTTGAACTGTTTGTTGAGAGAGAACTTAAGCTCTCTTGGTATTTTTTTCTCCTTTTTTGCTTGTGGAGCATAACCATAACTACAGTGCTGGCACCTCATCCCTCTGATTCTCAGTTCGTTTGTCCAGTGACTATGTCTGACCTTTACCATTTCTTATTTGTGTTCTTCTACCTTTATAACACGGAGGGAAGATATTCTGATCTAGGTTACCCTCCCCCAAAGGACTTTCTAAGAAAGGTCATAAGTGGTAAATGCTACAAACTTGGGTATGACTTGGTTCACTGATACATTTCTTTAAGATGCTACTGAGAGAACCTCAGTGCAGGGCAGGGCTAGCAAACACGCCAAGGCAGCAGCCACACTTGGCAGAGAAGTGCACGATGGCCTGGGGGTAGGGACGGTTTAGGCAAAGTCACAGAGTAATTCAAGTAGAGGTGTGAACGAGAGAGTGCCGGGAGCCAGAGTCACTTCCGCCTCCACACCACCCTGCTTCCTTCTTCTGGAACTGCCTTTAGTGAATATCTGACTTTGGAGATGAGCAGGATTCGTATTCACATGTGCGGGAACCCAAAGAAAGACACGATCTGACACCAATGCAGACGCTGAAAAAAGGTGATACATTCCTGTCCCCCCAGGTCATGTGTGACCTGAGCATGACCAGTCAGATGACTCTGTCTGATTCTCGAGGGAATAAAGAAAAGGAAAGGGTCCGTGAAGCATTTTTATGGCCTCTGCAGCGAAGCAGAAAGTCCACGGCATGTGGAAACAAGAGTTCAGAGTACTAGAGCACAGCAACAAAGACACAACTAGAGGCCACACCAGCTGCAGAGGTGGCGACCAGCCGGGGGTGCGGATGGGCTGTCTGGGCTCTGCCTTACTTGGCTCTTCCCATAACCTGCCTCTGCCCTTCCTCTAGGTTCTGCAAGGTACCCCTCACAAT
Organism: Carollia perspicillata; assembly: GCA_004027735.1. Classification (NCBI taxonomy): domain Eukaryota; kingdom Metazoa; phylum Chordata; class Mammalia; order Chiroptera; family Phyllostomidae; genus Carollia; species Carollia perspicillata. Next base: position 23,100 of record PVKM010017448.1, read on the forward strand.
TCCAACACACTCATTTTCTATTTCAGTCGACCGGAGTCCCTTTCGTTACCTGTGACTAAAAGAGTAGCTGTGATAAACTCATTAAGGATGCTGCTACTAATTTCCTTGGCACAGTTGTAGTGGGTAGACCCCCGTAAAAGGGGGAGAAGAGTGCCAAGTCTGCGCGAGTGTGTCGACCCCAGCAACTGGGAGCACAGACGGATGCCTCAGCAGAAAAGAAGTGCAAAGGGCAGACAGACACTTGGAGCTAGGGAGGTGACTGTATGGGAGGGACAGAACCTCCCATCTACTTCTCCGGGGGTGGGGAGGGGATCTGGCAGGGATTACAGGGGTGGTTTCTAAAAGCAGAGATTTCCCAAGCACTCACTGTTGCTCTCGCCTCCTCAGGCTGCTTGGTCAGTGGCTGGGGACTCAGGCTTCTGAACTGGATGACCTTGGGGGAACCAAGTCATCTTGGAGCATTCCCCACACCCCTCCCTGAGCGCTTTGGGACCTGCCTGGCCAGAAGCATTGGGGGCACTAAACTGGTAAGAAGGGAGTGGAGGAGCTTGGACTGGGGGCAGGAGGGTGGTGGTCCAGGAGGCAGAACAGCCAGGTGACAATTTCTGTGCCTCTCCGCCATGCAAGATGCCACAGGAAGCCATTGCAGCAACCACCTGTCTGCCACCTGGGTGCTCCTTTGGTTGGGGGCCTCATCAGCGGTACCCACATGCCCACTACCTGTGTGCTTCTACTGCAGGGGTCCCATCAGCAGTGGTTACCTACATGCCTCCAGCACCAGCCTGTCAGAGGCAGGCTCTGTGCCCCTCCCTCGTGGGTCAGCAGCCCACTGCCCAGAAGCCCCTGCAGCAGCCACCTCACCCTCCTGCTGTCTGTGCCCTCCTCCAGCAGGGCCAGAGAGCGGCAGTTCCCACCACCACTGCCACTCCACCCAATCCAGCCCAGGCAGGGCCTCGGACCCACCAGGCTAACGAGCTGGACTTAGCAGGGCTTAGCAGACAGAAGAGGACCGCAAGCCAGAGTAGGGCTCAAGGACGCACAGACTCCAAGGATAAAAAGGACAGTACTTTGGGTGGGAGGAGAGGTTCTTGGTGCAACCTCGGACTGAGCTGGCAGAGAGGCCGGATGTTTTCTTTGAAGGCTTTTAAGGGAATGGGCTTTGAGGCAGAAACCTGCCATTATGTCATGCCGCATGTATTTAAAGGATTCCGTTTCCTTTCCACCAGACTATGTCTCTATAGGGATTTTGGCTGTGGGCGCGAGTGGTAGGTCCCCACTGGCTGTTCCGGAACAGCACAGACTGTCGGGTAACACAGTAACAGTTTCCCCTCTTATCCATTGTGAGATCTCGCTTTTTTAAAAATGCTAATTAAATACTCGACTTCACAACACCTGATACTACAGAAGCACTAAAACAGAAATTGAAGAAGGAGGAATTAAAAGAATAAAAAGTGAGAAAGGGAAAAAAAGTGAGAGAAGCAAATGCAAGGGAAGAAGGAAGACAGGATCTTTCATTTTCTTAAATCTGAGGCTAATTCTTCAATAAGAATCAGCAGCTTTGATCCAATAGTTCCTGATTATTTTAGGATCACAGTTTATACTTTATCTTTTTATTATCTTCAATTTCTTGCTTCCTTGGTTTCTTCCCTATAAACTTCAAATGTACCCAGTTCTTTTCTTGTCTTAAAAATGAACAAACAAAGTCTTTCTTAGCTCGTCTCCTTCTTATATTTTTACTTTATTATTTTTTTCTTTAAGTCCAAAGTCTTGAAATATTAAATGATATTTGTGACATAACCATTAATCCTCTACAAACTGTGTTTTATTCCTGCTATTCATCCATTCTTTCATTTGCTCAACATCTATTTATTGGGTATTTACTGTGCTGCAGACATTGTTCCAGACGCGGGGGACACATATCACTGCTTTTTTATAGGCTACCCTGGGTGGAGAGAATAAATAAGCAAAAGGAAAACGGCTAACAGTAAAAAGGAAAGTACAGCGGCTATACAGAGAAATAGAGCTGGGCGGCCACTCTCGAGTGAGTGGTTGGAAAAGGTCTGTATGAAGCGGTAACTCACACGCTGTGTGTGTGTGTAAGTGATGGGAAGTGCCCGTGGAAGCCGTGAGAACACATGTGGGCGCATGGAAGTCATCCATACAGGGTAGTGTGGGCTTTTGGACACGGAGGACGGTACTTGGGATGGTGAATAGCAGAGGCGTTTCCGATGTATTTCAGATATAAAAGCCTCGGACTTAATGTATGATCTATCAGATGGCATCAAGTAGAAAAGAACACAGCAAAATTACTCCTGGACATTTTGGAAGGGAGAAAGAGATTGTGGGTGGCAGATGGAAAAAGAAATTCAAACTTTTTTGGATATAATATGTTTGAGGGGTCTGTTAGCCATCCAACTAGCTCTATCAAGTTAGTAAGTTGGTAATTTTATATTAGAAATACAGTTTACATGTTATTAGCAAATAATTAACATCTTAGACTCAAGATAATAGACAGTGTTATCTAAGGTTAAAAAGTATGGGTATACTTCATTTTATTGTGTTTCACTTTATTGCACTTCACAGATGTTGCACATTTAACAAATTGAAGGCAAGACCTTCTACCAGACAAAATATTACAACTCACTTTATTGCAATACTTGCTTTATTGTGAGACTCTGGAATGGAACCTGCAATATCTCTGAGGTCTGCCTGTAAACAGAAATGGAACATGACCAAGACCAAATCCTGGGCACATTTCTACATTTAT
>PVKM010017449.1:0-25894 GCA_004027735.1 Carollia perspicillata
CAGGATGACAACTAGTGGCAGGAGGAGGGAGCGACTGAACAAAAAGGAAAAAGGAGACATGGACAATGGTGCAGTGATTGCTGGGGGAAGGGGGATATAAGGGACTAAATGGTAATGTAAATACTACAATAAATACTTTTAAAATAATTTTTTAAATGTTTAATGTTATTAATGAGATCTTTTACCTTCTTTTTCACTAACTCCTCCAAATCCAGTGTGTGCTTTACACCTACAGCACATTCAATTTGTACTAGCCACATTTAAAGAGGTAAGGAGAACGTTCCATCCTCCCCAAGCTTCTGACCACCCTCACTGGGCCACAAGTCCCCAAGCCCTGCCCACTGATGGTAAGACACACTCGTAAGACCCCTGTCTGGGAGTCTTGTGGGCCAGTGGGCTAGGTGCTGGGGCTGGAGCCAGGGCCTGGGGTCCACAGGGAAGTTCTGCCCCACCTTCTGTTCCTGAGGACTAGCAGGTCATGGAGAGGACCATGGGCGAGAGCCCTGAGAAGCTGTAACTCTTCATTTTTTCTTAGGCCAGGTACCCTCTACTCTTCTCCTTGGCTGGAAAGGAGACAGCATTAAGATGTATGTGTGTGTATGCATGTACAAATGCTGAGTATGACCATGTATAAAAGGTTTTCTGTGGCAAAGTCACTTGTCCAGAGAGAAAAGAACCAGCTCTAAGATTTGCACTCAACACTGGATCAGTCTCTGATAGGTCTAACACATGATGCCTTGTCAGGAGGCCTTCTTGTAACAGAGGGCTACCATGTTAGCTAGAAGAGAGCCATTTATCCTTTCAGGCAACCAGAGCTCCGTCTGAGTCCCTGTGCTATTATACTGCCCAGTACCTTTTAACCAAAGGACTTGGCATGTCCCCAAGATACTGACCACCCATATACTGATATATTTGGTAAGACCAGATGCATATATGAGGAAGCAAGGGAGATTAGTCCCAGACACAGAGTATTCAAGAAATAATATCTTCTAATGCATTTGGAGGTATTTTACTTAGACAACAATGATATATGGTATTAAACAGCTAAAGAAGTTGTTTAAATGGAAGAACTTGAGCTTAAATAAGTAGGTCTCTGGTTTCCCCTAATCAATTACCATGTACTTTATCCCACAATTCTCATTCTTAAAAATAAGTGAAATCTTGATAATGTCTGAGGAAGCTAATAAATAGTTACCTGGAACATCAGGTGAAACATGGCAGGGCACACAGGAACTAAATGTGCAGGAGGCTGCCCAAGAGCAGGCGCTCCCGTCAGGACTAGGCTCGCCCGGCTGTTCAGCCCCCTTCAGTACGCTGGTGCTCTTGGCTCTCTACGGGGCACACCTGACGGGCATGATGCCAACACTCAGAAACGCTTCACCCGCCAAATATTGAAACATGCAGTTAAAATATGTAAATGTACCACTAAAGAGATTAACAAGAACTCAATCACAAAGGCAGCACTTCCTTTCAGAGGCTTAAACACCAGGATAGGGCTAATTACAGAGCACTGAGTCACATTGCTTCCTTGGGTATAATTCACACAAAATTTTTTCTGCCTAAAAATGCATTCTACTTGATCTGCCTCTGAGAGCAGAAGTAAAGGGTCATTTTGTGTGTTATTTTTTCCCCTGAGATTTGCTATTAATATAGTTCATTGGAAGTAACTTCTGACATCATTGTAAAAACTTCGAACCTCATTTTTTCAAAGGTAGTGGATCCTCTGCCTATAAAGAAGGCCCAACATTCCTTTTCCTTTTCCAAAGTCAACCACAATGCCCTGAACTGCTCAAACCCAAGAACAATCCCATGCATCTGATCAGTTACCAATTTAATTGGAAATCAAAGCAAGAAGATTCTACTCCAAAAGACATAATGAAAAGGAGAAAATCTAAAGCAGTAACAAGAGATTTTTACCTTTCAATTTTTTCCTTCCATTTACAATTATGCTCTTCATAAATAAAAAGATCTTTGCAGGTACTGAAGTGTAACAATAAACCTCAGTGCAGGAAAACAAATTCACTCCTATAAATGCAGGGTGTGGCTGACAATGGCTGCCTCTACAAGCATAATTGCCTGGTATTACCCCTGACCTAGGAAAAGAGTTTTAAACTCTGACATTGGTAATGGCCCTGTTATTTCCCCACTCGCAGTCAACAATTATTAAATCTCCAGTATCAAACCACAACTGCTGAGAGTATCTCCCTTAGCTTTTATTCTCTAAGAAAAAGAGAACTGAGGAAAGCCACACACATTAAGCCAGTCCCCTTTTCCAGTACAGTCCCAGCTAAAGACTTGATCAGCCATGGTTCCACCAACACAGACAGTCAAGGAGAAAACACTATGCATGAGAAGGGTTTAAATGGCTCAAACACCAGCAAATGAGCAGGACATAGGCTTAAACACCAGGACACACACTAAAATATCAGCAAATGAACTTAGAATACACTGGGTCACAGAAACAAAGTCTGTTATTTTTAGAACATATTTAAGATGACAGTAATGCTTCTGTCCTTTGGCATTTTGTTCTAACACCTCCACATTATATGAAGGGGTTCAACGTCACTATCTTGTCTAGAAAGGTAAAGTACACCTGTGGCAGATGTACATCTTTCTAAACAGGTGAAGGGAGGCGGAGGCTTATCAAGTCCCTTTGCTTCGATTCAGTCATTCTCACACAAAGATCTCCTAACAGGACTTCCAGCCAAGATGGAGGTGTAGGTAGACACTGTGCCTCCTCACACAACCAAAAGAAGGACAACAAAAATTTAGAAACAAAAAACAACCAGTACTGACAGAAAATTGAACTCTATGAAAGTCTGATAACTAAGGAGTTAAAATAAACACATTCATCCAGACCGGTAGGAGCAGCAGAGTTGGGTGGATGGGTGGAGAGGGTTTGCAGCAAAAAAAAAAAAAAAAAGCAGACCTGGGCATGCAGGTGGTGGCTGGCAGACCCGGGCATGGTGGTGCGGAGTGGCAGCGGGTAGACCCAGTGAGGCCCTGGATTGTGGAGGGGCACAGCATGGAGACCGGGTAGTCCCACATTTACGCGCAGATATACCAGGCGAAATTGGGGAGCAAGACAGACCACACCGCCCAGGGCTCTAGCGTGGGGAAATAAAGCCTCAGGACACCACCTGAAAACACCTGTGGGGGTTGAAGTGCTGGGAGAGACTCCAGGCCTCACAGGAGAGTTCGTTGGAGAGAACCACAGGGTCCTAGAATGTACACAAACCCACCCACGTGGGAATCAGCACCAGAAGGGTTCAGTTTGCTTGGAGGAAACGGCAGAAGGGACTGGAAGCTGGAAGAGAGCAGAGCAGGCGCCATCATTCCCTCTCTGACCCCTGCCCCGTATACAGCATCATAACCAAGCAACTGGGTTGCCCCACCCTGGTGAACACCTAAGGCTCCGCCCCTCACTCCATAACAGGTGCATCAAGAAAAAAAAAAATGGCCCAAACAAAATAATAGATCAAAGCTCCAGAAAAAATACAACTAAGTGACGAAGAGGCAGCCAACCTCAGATGCAAGTTCAAAGCACTGGTGATCAGGATGCTCACAGAATTGGTTGAATTTGGTTGCAAATTAGATGAACGAATGAAGGCTACACTAAGTGAAATAAAGGAAAATGTACCAGGAACCAATAGTGATGGGAAGGAAACGGGGACTCAAATCAATGGAGTGGATCAGAAAGAAGAAAGAAACAACCAAACAGAAAAGAATGAAGAAACAAGAATTCAAAAAAATGAGCAGAGGCTTAGGAACCTCCAGGATATCTTTAAACGTTCCAACATCCAAATTATAGGGGTACCAGAAGGAGAAGAGGAAGAGCAACAAGTGGAAACATTATTTAAATGAATAATACAAGAGAACTTCCCCTATCTTGCAAAGGAAATAGACTTCTAGAAAGTCCAGGAAGCTCAGAGAGTCCCAAAGAAGTTGGACCCAAGGATGAACACACCAAGGCACATCATAGTTACATTACCCAAGATTAAAATGAAGGAGAAAATTGTAGAAACAGCAAGAGATAAGGGGACAGTTATCTACAAAGGAGTTCCCATCTGACTGTCAGCTGATTTCTCAAAAGAGACGGCTGGAAAGCAGTATTCCAAGTCATGAAAGGCAAGGACCTACATCCAAGATTGCTCTATCCAGCAAAGCTTTCATTTAGAATGGAAGGGCAGATACAGTGCTTCTCAGATAAAGTCAAGTTCAAGGAGTTCATCATCACCAAGCCCTTATTATATGAAATGTTAAAGAGACTTATCTAAGAAAAAGAAGATAAAAAACATGTACAGTAAAATGAGAGAAAATTCACAATTATTAACAACCACACCTATAACAAAAACAAAAAGGAACAGAACCACAGAAATGGAGATCACATGGAGGGTTAGCAACAGGGCAATCAGAGGAGGAGAGAGGGGGAAAAGGTACAGAGAATAAGTAGCACAGATGGTAGGCAGAAAATAGACAGGGGAAGGGTAAGAATAGTATGGGAAATGTAGAAGCTAAAGAACTTATAAGTAATACACATTGACATGAACTAAAAGAGGGAATGTGGGTAAGAGAGGGTATGCAGGGTAGAGGGGAGTGAAGGGGGAAAATGGGACAACTGTAATAGCATAATCAATAAAATATATTTTAAAAAAGATTTCCTAACACACAATGCCCACCATGACTAAGCTACTTCATTTCTGTCCACCTCCTCCTTTCTGCTGAGACATCTGTATTTGAGCTCATTATCATGTTATGAAAGTTTTCAGATTCTCTGGATTCTTAGGGCAAGACTGTGAAACTCTCACCTTCCACTACAAACTATCACAATCCTGGCTCACTCACTCTCATGCATATTCCCCAGTTAGGTGGCACTCACAGAATACATGTATTATTACTAGTGATCATTAATTTCCTCCAATATCACTGATTAGTTACTGATGGTTTCATGAGGTCTTGTGTTCACTTCCTTTGTCGCAGTGCTAACTCTGACCCTAAATCTGACATTCTACTGGCATCTGAATGCATCTTGAGACATGTCTAAAGCCAGCTGTATATCGTGATGCCTATGGCCCAGTACAAGACATCTGACTGTGACATCAGACCCCTAGAAAAACATCTAATCCATCAGAACATCATGGACTCACATGAGACTAGGATTCTCATCTCAACAGCACCCTTGGACTTGACATGGAACATCTTCAATCTGGACCTTCCTGGGGAACTTGTCGAACAACATTTAAAGCTCCTCTCAGTTTCCACCTACTTGATTTCCATGCCTCTTTATATATGAACTATAAACCAATGAGAAGAAAGGGTATGGGCGGGGGCAGGGGCTGCTGTGGGTATGCAAGTGGGTTTTGGTGTTGGGAGAGTGCATTATGAATGTATATATATGTATGAAGATAATAATAAACTCTTGTTAATCAATCTATTAAAATTCAAAATTTGTGCCAATTGGTCATTTGTTTCACATTCCCCTTATCCCCTGATACCTTAAAATACAAAACTTCATTTGTTGACAAAATAGCACCCATCTTCAGATTCCTTAAAACAACATTAATACTGTCTAGACCAGCTCTGATCAATAGAGCTATCTGTGATGATGGAAATGTTCTACATCAGTACAAATAGACTAGCCACAAATGGCTGTCAAACACTAGGAATGTGGCTAGTGCAATTCAATGAAATTTTTAATTACAGTTAATTTTAGTTAAATTAATAGCTTCTGTGGCTAGTGACTGTACTAAACAACACAAGTCTAGACAATGTCCCTTACAAATTCTCTGGAATGAAAATTTATTTACTGACCCAAGTTTCTCCCCTTGACAGAGTGGACAAGCAAAATAGGAACTGACATCCTTCATTCTGTCCTGACTGCCCTAAGAAAGAGCTCTATACTCTCCTGGGTCATCTTCCTCTACAGTAGTATTTCTCACTGTCAGCACTACTGACCTTTGGAGTTAGATAATTCTTTGTTGTAAAGGCTGCCCTGTGAATTTTTATATGTTCAGTAGCATCCCTGACCTCTACCCACTAGAAGCCAGTAGCATTTCACCTTTCCCCAGATGTGACAACCAAAAATATCTCCAGACAACGTCTAATGTCCTTGAGGTGCAAAACAGCTGAAAATCATTGCTCTAGGAATAACTTTAAAAAACAAACACAAATATCAAGAGCAACAGCAAAAGCACCATTCTTAGAATTTCTGTAAGTCTCAATTTATTTTAGAAGACTAGGATATGCTCTTATATTTGCTGTTGGTTAAGTGCCCTTTTATCTATCCCTTACACATTCACCTTCAAAAACTTAGTCAGTCGGTGCTCCTACACTGTTTCTCTGATATTCTTGCCCACATATGCACATAGGCTGAGTGCCCAGCTATCCTTCTCTTGGGGAACAGGCCACCTGGAGACCAAAATCACCAACCTATAAAACCTACCAACTACCTATGTTTATCTACTCCAGATGGCATTCTGAACTGTGGACTGACAAGCAAAGATATCAAAATATTTGAGGGCGCATCCATAGCTCAAAAGCAAAGGATCAAGTAGAATCAATGGAACAACTAACTTTGAACAAACAGGTAATCCAGCAAATAAAAACAAACATGAAAAAACTCCAATGAGAATTTTTGGAAAACATCAAGAAAATTTCTCAGTGTTAAAGAAAAGCAAGAGCATCTAGATTTAAGAAACCCTAGAATCCAAGATGAAAACTAGATTCATCTTCATGAAATTTCAGGACAATGAAGAAAAAGAAGGGTCTCCACAGAATCCAGAAAGAAAAATGTAATTGTCCAAAAAGGACATTGCAGTGAGTGCAGTGCAAATAAAAGTGTGGCACAAATGCTTCAATGATGGTCAAGAATCTGTTGAAAGTGATCCACATTCTGGAAGGCCTGCAACAAGCAGAACACCTGAGAATGTTGAATGTGTGTGGGCTGCAATCAACAAAGATTGGCAACTGACAGGGAGAGAACTAGAAGCTAATCTGGGGATTCCAAAATCTACTGTGTCTGAGTATTTGATGCAGGATTTTGGCAAGAAATGGTGTGGCAAAATTCATTCCACTGCTTTTGATACCAGAGCAGAAGGAACACTCTGCTACAGTTGCTAATGACTTGATTCAAACCGTTACCAATGAACCAGATTTCCTCAAGAAGGTCTTAACCAGAGTTCTGGCCAAGATGGAGGCATAGGTAGAGATCTTTCACTTCCTCACACAACCAAAAGGAGGATAACAAACAATGTGAAATCAATAAACAAGCAAAAATGCCAGAAAATCAAACTGCATGGAACCCTGACAACAAAGGAATTAAAGAGAAAATCAACCAGAATAACCAAACCAGTAAGGTGGTGGACAGAGAGAAACGGCAATACCCAAAGTGAAAGAAAGCAGAATGTTCAGGGAGCCAACAGTGACGGGAAGGAAACCAGGACTCAAAGCAACGATTTAGAACAAAATGAAAAAATAAACATCCAACTGGGAGAGAATGAAGAAACAAGAATTCAAAAAAGTGAAGGGACTCTTGCAAACCTCTGGGACAACCTGAAACTTTCCAATATCCAAATTACAGGGGTGCCAGAAGGAGAAGAACAGCAAGAAATTGAAAACTTATTTGAACAAATGATGAAGGAAAACTTCCCCAATCTGGTGAAGGAAACAGACTTCCAGGAAATCCAGGAAGCCCAGAGAGTCCCAAAGAAGTTGGAACCAAAGAGAAACACACCAAGGCACATCATCATTAAGTTACCCAAGATTAAAGATAAGGAGAGAATCTTAAAAGCAGCAAGAGAAAAGGAGACAGTTACCTACAAAGGAGTTCCCATAAGGCTATCAGCTGATTTCTCAAAAGAAACCTTGCAGGCAAGAAGGGGCTGGAAAGAAGTATTTGAAGTCATGAAAGGCAAGGATCTCCATCCAAAATTATTCTATCCAGCAAAGCTTTCATTTAGAATGGAAGGGCAGATACAGTGCTTCCTAGATAAGGTCAAGTTAAATGAGTTCATCATCACCAAACCCTTATTATATGAAATATTAAAGGGACTTATCTAAGAAAAAGAAGATAAAAAATATGAACAGGAAAATGACAACAAACTCACACTACCAACAAATGAACCTAAAAGAAAAGACAATGAAAACAAAAAACTAAGCAAACAACCAGAACAGGAACAGAATCAGAGAAGTGGACATCACATTTCAAGGGGAGGGGGAAGAGAAGAATAGGGAGGAAAAGGTGCAGGGAAGAAGAAGCATGGTTAGCAGGCATAAAATACATGGGAAAGATAAAAAGTGGTATGGGAAACAGAGAACTCAAAGGACTTATATGTACAACCCATGGACATGGACTTGGCGGGGGAATGCTGGGGGCCTGGGGAGGCAGGGAGAAGGAGGGATAGAGGGGAAAAATTGGGAAAACTGTAATAGCATAATCAATAAAAAATATTTTTTAAAAAAGGTCTTAACCAGAGATGAATCATGGGTCTATGGCTGGGATCCCAAAAGGAAGGCCCAGTCATCCCAATGGAAGTTGCCTGGCTCTCCACGCCAAAAGAAGGCATGGCAAAGTCACAACAAGATCAAGACCATGCTAAATGTGTTTTTTGATTGGGAAGGTGTTGTTCATCACAAGTATGGCCCTCCAGACTAAACAATTAATAAGGAGTACTTCCTCAATGTTCTTCATTGGTTGAGAGATGCAATACAACAAAAATGGCTGCAGCTACGGGCAACTGGTGATTGGCAGCTTCACCACAACAATTCACCCACTCATGCATCATGTCTTGAGCAGAGTTGTTTGGTAAAATATGAAATTACCCAGGTGACTCGGCACCCCCACAGCCCAGACTTGGTGCCCTGTGACTTCTGGCTTTTGCCAAAACTAAAATCACCTTTGAAAGGGAAGAGATTTTAGACCATCAATGAGATTCAGGAAAATACGATGGGGCAGCTGCAAAGGATTTTGCAGTGTGTTTTGAACAATGGAAGAGACAGTGGGAGAACTGTGTGAGGTCCTAAGGTGCCTACTTTGAGAGAAACTGTGTGTCATTGTCCTATTTACAAAGTTTTTTGCACCTTTAATAAATGTCGCTTTTTCTATTACATGGCTGGATACTTTCTGAACAGACCTCACAGATATTTCAAATTCCTTAAAAAGTCAGAAAGTCTACTTTCCAAACATTCCTCTTAGAAAAAAATTTCTTCGAGATGGACTTCAGTACAAAAGAAAAAGAAACCCAAGAATGGTGAAGACATGGAGTGGAACCAGAAAGCAGCCTGGTTCAGGAGTATGGTTGAAAGGAGGTCTCTGGACTAATGACGGACAGCAGGAGGCCCCAAGGGCTTGGGCCCCTGGATACAGCTCTGGGAAGTAAACTGGTGCCATGGGACAGGAAGACAATGGACAAGGAGGAAACCCTAAGAATATGGCAAGGCATGTTCTAAGAAGATTAGTTTGCTAATTCTTTAAAATATTTTTAAAGACAATTCCCTTTTTTGTCTTATACCAGACATGATTTCTACTCCAACAGAACTTGTGATAGCTTTGTGGTCAGATCCCCATCCTCTGTGACAGGCACCATTCCCTTCAGTATCCCTGCCACAAAGACATCGAAGGCTGTTCCACTCCTGTTTACCAGTGCCTGTGAACCACTGAAGAGTTCAATCTTTGTCTTTCTCACCTTTAGTATGTACTCTAGTCTGGCTCCTCCAGCCTGCCTCAAACTTGGATTTTTATTCAGTACTACTTGCACAATTTGCCAACTTCCTCAAGTCATTCTATACTCAACAACTTCCCAGTTTGGGAAGTGGGAAAAAAGGAATTTAAAATAGGGACATAACTGCCCTGGCTGGTGTGGCTCAGTGGATTGAGAACAGGCCTGTGAAGCAAGGGGTTGCGGGTTCGATTCCCAGTCAGGACACATGCCTGGGTTGCAGGCCAGGTCCCCAGTGGGGGACACATGAGAGGCAACCACACGTAGATGTTTCTCTCCCACTCTTTCTCCTTCCCTTCCCCTCTCTCTAAAAATAAATAAATAAAAATTTTAAAAAAGTAAAATAAAACAGGGACATAACTAATGGCACCCACATGAAGAGTTCAATTGCCAAGAAAATTAAAATTAAACAAGAGCTTGTTACAGACAGGGAGGGAAGAAATACAGAGGTGGAGAGACTTAGGGGCTTTGGAATGGAAACCAAAACATTTTTTTTTTGCATGGCTCAAGGAACCAATGAAAATGTCTCCTTTCAGTGTTTCTGCTTCACCTCTTTGATCTGTTTTGAAGGACCTACAAATAGATGCTCATTCTGAAACCCACTGGCATGGAAGTAACTTAGAGGCTCTCTAAACATTTATTATGCAACAGAGAAAGATGATTATAAACAAATTTCTCTATCAACAATGATAATAAGGTTACATAATAGGACTTTAAAATGGACTTCAGGCCATGCCCTATATTAGCTCTATGCAAAATAAGCAACTCTAAATGATACTGTAAATCAACCCACAAACCACAATGAATTTTATTCCTATTCATAGTCATCATTTTACTTTTTATGCATTCTATCTGATAGATATACAAATCAACAATCCAAAAGACTTACAAATTATTATATAAAAGTAGAAGCCAAAATACACAGAACATCACTCATTCGGTGAATATTTACTGAAAGTAAGACTACTACATCCCAGACACTGGGGTAAGACCAGGGGTAATTCCTAAGTGACCTGTGTGGTATAACTGTGCCCTCTGTTGTTCCATCCCAACTGTGCCCCTGGATACAGCAAGGGCAGAGCTCTTAGAGAACATTCAGGTCACACAGGGCTCACACAGGACCCGGAGATGTGTCCCTGCTCTACTATAACCTGTCCGCAGAATATATACAATGAAGGAAAGGTATAAAGTGTTGAGGGCAAAATCCATCACTGAATAGGCCTAAAAAGTTCAAAGAATAATGTCAGGATCTAGCAAATAACATAAGGAATTATTAAGAACTAACGTATATGGAGAAAATCTGTCATATTGTTTTTAAAGACATTTGCTATATATTCTGCTTATCACAGTACTTGTTAGGTCTCAATTATCAGGAATTTATTAAGCCATAGTTGTTAAGTGACACAGTTTCCCTCTGGCCCAAAGTGTCCACAGGTAGACAATGCTGTGTTCTTGTGAAGGGCAATCAGGCAGGGAAAGATCCCTGCCAGCACTCCTCATGACAGTGATGCTCTGGGGCTCTCCTGTCCCTGATGAGAAAATCCAGTACCCCGAGTCATTTTGTAATGAATGAAAAAAAACTATCAACTTGTGCTTGACTGATGTACTACTCTTTGTTAGGAATGTTCCAGAAAACACTATGAGAAGTTAAAGTAGCAGCTTGTTCACCTCATAGCAACACTGGGCACTGCTTTAATGCCACCTTTCAGCTGTATAGTGCTTTGTAACTCAACTGACTTTATAGCCAGTCTCTACACAGTCTGTCCTATGACAGCCTTCCTTCCTCCCTGGAGCCTATTTGCTCTGAGCCTTCTCCACCAAGTTCCCCAGGACCTCCATGTACATCTCAGGTCACTGTATTGCTGACTTCTATCCCCACCATTCTACTGAAACTGGGTCAAAAAAGGTCACCACTATGTGTACAGGAAAAGTTCTGAAGGGATACACATGGAAGAGATTTTAGTCTACAGCGCTGTACTGTTTGAACTTTTAAACCAAGTGCTTGTTAACTTTTTTTTTTAACTATATCAGCAGAGATTACTGGGGATGGTCAAATGCTAAGCCATTTTTCAAAAGTATCTGTATTTTAAAATAACACACCTAAGAAATATTATTTTTAAAATGAATAAATGAATAGTAACTCTACAGTGTAGAACCCTAGAATACACCACTTTGACCAAGTGAGTGATCAGGGTCAACATCACCAGTAATAAGATACATCAACACCAACTGTCCTTGATATGATGCACTGACAAGGGCACAACATCACTTCTGTGGTGTTCCGGCCAAAATGCATAACTCATGAGAAAATATCAAATAAGCCCAAAATTGAGAGACTTTATCAAAAATAAATGGCCAATGCTCTCCAGAAGTGTCAAGATCATGAAAAACAAAGACTGAGGAACTGTCCCAGATGGAAGACAACCAAGGAAGCAGGATACCTAAATGCAATGTGAGATTCTGGATTGAATGCTACGGGAGAAAAAGGCACTAGTGGGACAAGTGACAACTGAACAGTATTAGTTAACAGTATTAGGTAACTTACGGTTTTTTTAAAACTTTTATTTATTGATTTTGGTGGAGGGAGAGACAGAGAAAGAGACAGGGAGGGAAGGACAGAGAGAGAAGGGTGGGGGAGGGGGAGAGAGAGAGATCAATTTGTTGTTCCACTTATTTATGCATTTGTTAGTTGATTCTTGTATGGGTCCTGATGAGGACTGAACCCACAACCTTGGCCTACTGGGATGGCACTCGAACCAACTGAGCTATGCTGCCAGGGCTGTAACTTGCTGGTTAGATCACTACTACAGATATATTAGCTGTTAATATTTGGGGGAACTGAGCAAAGGGTATATGGGAACTCTTTGCTCTATTTTTGCAACTTTATTGTAAGTCTGAAATTATTTCAAAGATAAAGTCCTTTCCTAATAATATACATACATTAAATAATTGGGTTGTACACTTAAACTAATACAACATTATATGTTAATTATATCTCAGCTGGAAAGATCATGTGAACATCCAGTAACAAATCAAGCCTTCAACCTTGATCATTGATGTGGGGCATGATATTCAGCCAGATTACCCTTCTATACAACCTGGAGACAATATTATTTTTGCTCTGTCATCCAAAATTGTTTCAAACAATTAGATATTTACTCAAAAAAGCCTACATCAAAATAAAACAGGCCACCTTGTGGGGGGATCCTCCCACAGAGCCCCCACGTCCACCACAGATGAAAATAATGCTACCAAGACATGATCTGTTTGGGGAGGAAAGGTGGCCAGCCTCTCAAAGGAGAAGGGCCATGAGTCCTTGCCTCAATGGTTTTTATTAGGTCCATAACACACAGGGATACAGGTAAAGCTCATCAATCAATGTCAGGTGGCAAGGATCAAACAACAGATAACATTTCGAAGAAATCTGAGGGCTTAATCTGAGTCAGTGTCTGTCAGGTAAGGGAGCTGAAAAAACTTTAGGAGAAATACTCATTTCCTTCCCAGACCCTTATCATGTGAAAGAGATCACTCTTAGCAAAGCAGGCTTCGCAGGACTTTATGAATTCTTTCTTATGCCCAATTACCCTGAAACCCACTCTAGCCTGCAGAGGGCTGCACCCCCTCCCCACATAGATTCAGGCTTAAGTGGATTAGAGCCAGGAAGCACTTCTCCCAGAGCTTCTCCCAAATGGAAAGGGGACTCGGGCTATGTCAAAATAGCCAGAGGGGTTGAGGGTCCTTCGCCCTTACTTTGCTGCAGCCCCCAAGTCCTACCTTGATGACCACCCACATGATCATGTCTGGCTTGGGTTGCCCCCCACAAGGCAGTCGTACCGTCATTGACTACCGACCAAGCACTGGGGCCTAGAGATGGCAGAAGCAGCACTTTTGCCAGGGAGATAAGCTTTGTTTCCTCAGTGGTTCACAGTCTGGAGGTCACTCACTCAGCCTTAGCCACGGGGAGTGGTTCCCAACACCAGCTTATATTTGTCTCTCGGTCAGCCTCTTCCTGAGGCTTCTATAGCCAGATCAGAAGGTGCCATGCCTATTTTGTATTAAACTATACTTTCTCTAGCTTTAATTTTTTTAATGAAAACTTTTGTAGAGTGTTGCAACATGTTATTCACTCCACTGTATTTCTTCACTAATGTGCATTTCAATTACCTCTATAGATCCCGCAAATCTAGAGTGGGCATCTAGGGTAAGCATGACCTGAATGGACAGGAAGACCAAATAAGATCTGAGGAGAAGGACATGTAAAAACTAAAGCATCATCTTTCCTCACCTTAGCAAGACCCTGCTGTTCCCATTTTCACCCATAAGACTGTCTTAGGTGACCTGATTTTGCTCAAAAAGTGCATGACCTGACATGCACTTCTGAGTAGTGGGGAAATGCACTGGGATTGGAAATGACACCCATGTGCTTCCCACTCCTGGACAACTCTAAATAAGATTCATGAGTGGACATGTACTCTTCACACAGAGGACAACAGGGCCTGGGCATAAAACTCACAACATCTATAAAAGCATGGTAAGAACAGGAATCTGCAAAGTGTCCCCACTACAACAGGGGCTTCACTAGGGAGTGTCCTCAGTGGGTAGTGCAGTCATTTCTCACAGACAGTGAGAGGCCAGCTGCACCTGACTCGGCTGCTCCTATTCCCAGAAATTACCTCTACTTCCCCCTCCAGCTGACATTGCTTTTTAAGCTCCTAAGCCATTTTTACGATAGAAAAGGTTAGAGTAACAACAGTGTCTATTTAATGCAGTGCTGAGCACTGGATTTCACAAATAACTTTTCTCTTTGATCCTTACCACTGCTCCATAAGACAGATACTAAAACCCCTGTATTAAAATGGAAGAAAATGAGCTCAGAGAGGGTAAGGGAATGACCATGAGGCAAGCACTGGGCTAAATTTCTTTGCATCAATCATTGTTTTCTTTTGTAAAAAATATGCTACTTAATTATCTTTCTTCCCTGCTGAAGGGAGAGAGGGACAGCATCCCTGGCACAGAGGTGCTGACATGTATTACATGGGATTTCTCGTTGACCTTGTACCTTGTTCCTCACCAAGACAGTAGCTCTGGGACTGCCCGGCTTTGTCTTTCTTATTTCTCACAGTGTCCTTGTGGCCAGAATGGCCTGAAAAAAAGAATACACTCAGTGATATCTGCTGATTGGATAAAGAAAGCTCACTCTGAAAACATCCACCGTAGCACTGTCCAACAGAACATTCTGTATGATGGGAATGTCCTACATCTGCACTGTCCACTAGCCACTAGACAACATGTGACTACAGACTACTTGAAATGTGACTAGGTAGAATGAAGAAAAATGTTTAATTTTATTTAATTTTTATGAATTTAAATTTCCATGGCTACCTGTGGTTAGTGACTCCTCTGTTGGTCAGTGCAGGTATGACCTGTCCTAATTTCTAACACAAAACCATGCCCTCAGAGATGATGCCTAAGACTCTGCTCCAGACCTTACTCCTGCACACGTGCACTTCTCCGTGGCACCATGCTGGTAATGAATTCATGGTGGGTGTTAAGGTTGCTACTTTCAAAGTGCATAGCTAAGGAGCAAGAGGAGAAACTAAATGAATAAAATAAGCATAATTCATGCTGAGGACACAATTATTAGATTACAACAAAAGTTGGTGGAAAATAACAATGTTATTCACTGGTTGCATTACTAATTGATATGTGAGTCATGAGAATAATGTCTCCTCCCTCCTTACCAGCCACCAACCATCACAAAAAAATAGTAATAAAAGGTCAAGAGAAAAACTAAGAATAATTTTGTTACCAAATGTACCAGTTATCAAAAGATTTGAATTGTGGTTACTCAGATGCCGTTCAAATGCACAAAAGATGAACATTTCCAGAAAACATTCAAATGGACAAGCAACATATATCACATTAAGAGTTCAATGTAGGAGTTATTTTCATAATTTGGTTAATTCATGTTCAGCTCTATCCTGTTTGGCAAGAAGATAGTAAGGGGTGGTTTTATAAAAGTAAATACAACTTCTAAGCTTACGGTGTCACTTCTAATTGTTCAAGGATGGAGACACAGCCCTCTCTTCTGGGCATGCAATGGGGCTCCTCCTGACTCCAACCAGACCACCATCCAGTCTCCAACATGTACCTTTGAACTATGACCTCAAAGACAGCCAGATCAATGGTTAGCAGATTATCTGTCCTCTTCCCTATATAATCTTTCCACCAATGGGGACAGTTTTAGCCCTGGTAAAACCAGTTGACTCTGTGACAAAGGCAGGGGAGATGACCTCTTTATCTTCTATTAGCCTGCCCCAAATGCCCCATTCCCACTGGGAAATGGCCAAAGGAAGCAAAGATACAAAGAGTTTGTAGCTGATAAAAATATCAATATGCCATGTGCCAGAGTCTTTCCTCTAGAAAATTAGAAAAGCAGTTTGGGTATGGCTCGCACAGCTTTGGTATACAGTAAGCACTCAATAAATGAATATTCTTTTATACATTCATCACTACACCTTAAGTTGAAAGCAAGGTGGTAATTTTTGACATGGGCACAACCTCTCTATCTTCAGCCTCTATTCATAGAACTGACACCAAAAGGTGAGCAGTAGCCTGAGAGCTGGGTTCACGTTTCATCAGGTATGAGATTCTCCAGGCGACAAGGTGGGGCACTCTCCAGCCCCTGCCCTTTCCAATACGGGAACCTCTGGCCACATGTAGTTATTTAAATTTAAACTTAATAAAATTAAATTTAAGTTCCACAACCATGCTAGCCACATTTAAAGTACTCATTAGTCACAAGTAGTGAGTGGCTAAGGTATTAGAACATATAGATGTAGAATACATCCAATATCACAGGAAATTCTATTGGACAGTGCAGGTCTAGATGATTTTAAAACAATAATAAAACTGACTAAAAGTCATTCTGATTTCTATTGTCAACAAACACTGGCAAGTCTAAACTATACTAGTAATAAAATACTCTCTCAGTTTACTTGTCCAAATAAATCTGCCTAGTGATAAGAGGATAACTTTAATCCACAAGCAAACTAAAATCTCTGTTGCAGCACTGCTCACATGAATGCTAAAAATGAAAAAAAAATCAATGTATATTCCACTCCCTTTTTCTGTCCCCAACAGACCTACTCTACAAATTGGTAAAATATATATAGTTACCAAACTGTATATAACCCCTGAAAATTACATATAACATATACACAAGAAGGAGGGGCAAATAACACAGAGCAAATCATTTTTATTCTACCAAATGTGTTCACAGGAGGGCAGCCCTCAGGGTCTCATTCCATAGGAGGATCCAGTTCCTAAATACAGTCCTAAAATAGAACTCAACTTCTTTCTTCTAGACAAGACTGGAAATAACCGGACCGTGGAGAGCTATTCACCTATTATAGTCCATGCATTAAACATTAATGAGGCTACAGTCTCTTCCCTAGCAGAGTATTAAAAATGCACACAATGTTTCTAATTTCAATTCCCATAATGGTCTGGAATGCTTTCAGAGAGTTCTGAATTCTTTATTTTCATTTGGTCATCCCCTCCTGGCTGGTGCTGGCTCCAACTGCTATGTGTTATGCCCTCTCCCTCCCCCACCCCCAAAGGTGAATGAGGGCCGGACTTCTGGGCTCTCCAACACAGGCTCTCCTGCACTTCCTCCCATGTACATGTGTTACCCAACTAAGCCCCACTTTGCTCAGAAGATCTTTGCTCAGGCAATTTCTGTGAATGCATTACAGGTAAAGACCAAATACTAGAAAAGCAGACAACAAAAGTAACATTTAGCTATCTACGGATGCTTCTCAATTCACAATATGGTTGCATAAATTGAAACATTGTAACTTGAAAATGAAATTAATACCAAACATCAAAGCTTAGCTTAATCTACTTTAAACCTGCTCAGAACACTTTCAGTAGCAAACAGCTGGACAAAATCATGGGAACATAATAAATACTATGAAGAGCACAAAAAGTTTACCCTTGTGATGGCGTGGCTGATTGAAAGCTGTATCTAGCTGCCACTTCCCAGCATTACCAGAGAGTATTCTATAACATATTGTTAGGCTGGGAAAAGATCAAAATTCAAAAAGCACAGTTTCTATGGAATAAACACTACATTCTCACCATTGTAAAGCTGAAAAATCTCCAATCAAATGGCATATTTCACAGAACTGGAACATATAATCCAAAAATGCATCTAGAACCACAAAAGGCCGCAAATAGCAACAGCAATCTTGAGAAGGAAGAATAAGGCTCAAAGAATCATGCAGCCTGATGTCAAACTATACCATAAGGCCACAGTAATCAAAACAGCATGGTACAGGCATAACCAGACATATATATAGATCAATGCAACAGAGTGAAAGCCCAGAAATATTCCCACCCCTTTACGGTCAAGTAATGCTTTATAAAGGAGGCAAGAACATACAGTGGCTTAAAGACAGTCTATTCAATAAATAGTGTTGGGAAATTAGACAGATAACATGCAAAAAATGCAACTAGACTACACTTCTTACACCATATACAAAAATAAACCCAAAATGGACTATAGGCGTAAATGTAAGACTCAAAACCATAAAAATCCTAAAGGCGAAGGAAAAATACCATATGATCTTGCCTATATGTGGAACCTAACCAACAAAACAAACAAACAAGCAAAATATAACCAGAGACATTGAAATTAAAAACAAACTGACAGTAACCAGAGGGGAAGTGGGAAGGGATAATGGGGGAGAAACGGGAAAGGGTTTTCAGGAACATCTATAAAGGACGTATGGACAAAATCAAAGGGGTATAGGATCAAGGGTGGGAAGTGGGGATAGCTATGGTACGGAATATGGTGGGGGGGAATGGAGACAACTGTACTTAAACAACAATAGAAAAATATCTTTAAAAATTGTATATTGAAAAAATAAAATAAAAACAAAGGAAAAAAGGAAACTGTGATAGTAAATCTCAGACATTGCTCATGGCAATATTTTTTCTGATATGTCTCCTCAGGCAAGGGAAACAAAAGAAATAAAGCAAATTCGGCTGTATCAAACTAAAGAGTTTGTGCACAGCAAAAGAAACCATCAACAAAATAAAAAGACAACCCACCAAATGGGAGAACATATTTGCCAATAATACATCTGATAAGGGGTTAATATCCAAAATTCATGAAGAATTTACACAACTCAACACCAAAAATAAAACAATCTAAATAAAGAATGGGTAAAGGATCTGAATAGACACTTCTCCAAACAGGATCTACAGAAGGCCAACAAACATATGAAAACATTCTCAACATCACTAATTACCAGAGAAATGCAAATTAAAACACAATGAGATAGCACCTCACACCTGTCAGAATGGCTATAATCATTAAATCAACAAACAAGTTTGGCAAGGAGGTAGAGAAAAGGGAATCCTCATGCACTGTTGGTGGGAATGCAGACTTGTGCAGCCACTATTGAAAACAGTATGGAGTTTCCTCAGAAAATTAAAAATGGAACTGCCTTATGACCCGGTGATCCTACTTCTGAGAATATACCCAAGGAAACCTGAAACACTAATCTAAAAGAACAGCTGTACCCCTATGTTCACTGCTGCATTATTTACAATAACCAAGATTTGGAAGCAGCCCAAGTACCCATCAACAGATGAGTAGATAAAAATGCTATGGAGACAACTATACTTGAAGAACGATATAAAACGGAACAATTACTTTGAAAAATAGCAGTTACCAATTAAATATCTTCTTTATCTTTGAAAACCACATGTCTCTATCAGAATAATCAATCATAAAAAGTACGAGACAAAAAAAAAGGCTGTGGTACATTTACACAATGGAATACTACTCAGCCATAAAAAAGGAAATCTTACAAGATAGTTCATTATTGGTGTATAAGAATGCAACAGATTTCTGGATATTTATTTTGTATCCTGCTACTTTACTGAATCCATTTATCGGTTCTAGTAGTTTTTTTTTTTCAAGTCTTTGGGGTTTTCTATTATAGAATGAATTATGTCATCCATGCAAGAGCATGGATGAACCTATACAGTATTATCCTGAGTTAAATAAACCAGTCAGAGAAAAACAAATACCATATAATTTTACTTAGACGGGTAGACACAGAAAACAGACTGACAGCTGTCAGAGGAGAGTGGGGTTGATGGGCTGGGTAAAAGGGTGAAAGGATTAAGAAAAAATTCAGAGACACAGACAACAATACAGTGATTACAAGACAGAAAGGGGTGTGGAGGAGGTAGAAGACATTATGGGGGGATCAATGGTGATGGAAGAAGACTCACTTTGGATGGTGAACACACACTACAATATATGATTATGTATTATAGAACTGTACACTTGAAACCTATATTAATTTTATCAAGAAATGTCACCTCAATAAATTCAATAAAAATTTTAATAACAAAAATAAAAGAAATGTTTTTAAAAGAACAGAGACAAGAATAAAGACAATGGGGAAATCTGAAGTCTCCAGCACCTCTAGCTATAACAACTGTTAAAGCCCAACTCTAATCAAATTAACATAAATCCTCACATTATAGATCTACCTAATCTATGCCCTAATAAGAACACCTGGTTTTCAACAAAAATTTACAAGGTGTGCAGATCTGGGTTGCTCAAACCCTACACACGCCCAAGGAAGGTCTATTTTCATGACTGACCTTAGCTCCTCAAAACTGAGCTCTTGAAATCTTCTGAATGATAAGGTTGTTTCTACAGGCCTGAGGCCTTCCATCATGCTCTAAGTCTGCCCACATTGTTTATATCAACAATGTGACTTGTGAGGAGCATCTGCCCTCCTTAAGGAGGCCTGGAGCTTTCATCGCGGAGGTCAGTCGCTCAGATCTGTATGCCTACTGAGCTGACCTCCAATAAGAACCCTGCACACTCAGGACTCAGAAACCCTCCCTGATCAGCAGCACTTTGTCCTTACTGCCACACATCATTGCTGGGGGATATTAACCCCCTGGGGGATGCTTCGAAGCTTGCACCTGGTTTCCCCAGACTTCAGCCCATGTGCTAGTTGCCTTTCCTAATTTTACTCCATATACTTTCACTGTAATAAACCTAACCACAAGCATCACAACTTCTGAGTCCTGTGAGTCCTTCTAGCAAGTCAGCGAGACTGATGGTGGTCATGGAAAACCCAACACAGAAGTGAGAGGCATCACAAGTGGGATTTGCTGGAATGACTCTGCCCGCTGAATCAGGAAAAAGCACTGTTCAAGAAAAGGATGAAGGAGCAGGGAGGACAAATGTCTATCTGATGGCTAACGAAGCATCCATGATATAGATGGCAGCTGCACTGTGACCACTGCTGGAGGTAAGTTACCGACTGAATTTAGGTATCGTGGATCTAACTCTCAAAAAGTTGGCTCACTAGATACATAAAGGTTGTAAAATAATAGGAAACAGGCTATGTGGGCAATACCTTGGCTATCGTTAGTCATGTTAACTAAAATAAAAGAAGGGACAGTGTTGGGACAGATTCTGGCACTGCACCAACGTCAGATTTTGGGCAATGCAAGCAAACTATGGCCACTGCTAGTATCATGGCCACCACCGAATGAAAAATAGTTTTGACACAACTAAGAGCAGCTTCATGACTTTTGGTCACAAAGAAGGCAGTCCGGGTAGCAAGGGGTGGGAAGGCAAAACCAAGAGACTACTGCAACTAATGCCAGGGAGGTCTACACAGTGAAGGAGCTACCACATTCTGTGGGTTGATACTGCCAGCTTCCTGAAGACCGCACTAAAACCAGTGGTGAGCAGGCTAGCTGATTATAAATACTGCAAAATAAAGGAATATGTTTAGGTTGATGCTGAACCCACAGCTTACTAGTGAACAATTGCAGATGGTTTGACATGATGCAAATATACTGGCCTACTCCTAAGGGGGCAGCCAGCCTGGTAGACTGCACAGAGGCCTCTACAAAGTTAGTTAACACCAAGAAAGAGAAATACTCTGCTCCTCCTCTAAATTCCAAATAGAACACCCCAGATTCAAGTGGCTGATATCTTGTATATGCAAGCCATTCTGAATTGGGCTTTATGATGACTGAGATGTACATCTACTTGATGTGTGCCTTACCAAGGTCATGAAAAATGCTGTGATTTACATGGGTCCCATGTAAACACATTGATGAAAAATCCGGGAATAGTTTAAGAAGTCATATCAGATTTGTTGTCTTAGCTTCCCCTTCAGGGTCTTAAGAATCCTAAAAAAATCAGTGATTCACAAGAGAATGGGAAATGATGAAAGGGATGGCCAAGGGATGGCCCAACAGGATGAACATCTTTAAAATGTTATTAAGGACTATGCGAATGAACTGAACATTGATGGGGCCAGCACAAAAGTCTTAATATAAAACAACTGAAGGTTGAGCCAACCAATGAAAGTCCCCACTGGTCCTCTAACACTGAAGGGATCTAAATGAATCTGCTCTATGTATTACAGTTTAGAGGAATTTGAAAAGCCAGAAGGCAAAGATGACAACAAGAAGTCTGACCCCCAATCACTGGGGGTGATATTATGACTGATTAATCAGGATAAGAACTGATGAAGGAGCCAGTCATTTGGCCTTACCCCTGACTGGGGACCCAAGATCAAATGCAAATGCGCAGGTAAAATGGCCAGGGAATAAAGTAAAAACTCTTCTGGGGCTCCTTGAAATGGAAACCCAATGGTCTGTGATTCCAAAACCTGCTGGTGAGGCCCTGAAAGGGGCAACAATCAGACTGGGAGGCTATGGGGATGCAACTGTTGATGGTATGAGGATAAAAGTTTGGATGAGAACTGGAATGTGTTCACAGACTTTATGTAAACTGACTGTGTCTCCTTCACCTGAAGGTATTGTTGGGATGGTTATTATGTCTGACTCGGGAACACATTTCCTATCTCATATTGTTAATCTGAAACAACGAAGAATTCCTGGTGGACAAAAAGAAATGACCACCTTAATTAATGACATGTTAGGTAGGAATATCAACAAATGCTCTATAAAAGAGTCCTGAGTGGGCTGTGAAAAAGACATATGGCTCATGGAGACTAACAGTAAATTATCAAGATTTGAATAAAGTAGTACCATCCAAACATTAGCAGTCCCTGATATGATTTTGAAAGTGCAAAAAATACAAATTATAGGAGACTAGTAATCAGTGATCAATCCAGCAAATGCATTTTTCTCAATTCCTATTTCAAAAGAGTCCTGTGTGGTTTCCCTACAGATGAAGAGAATCCCAATTCACATTTACATGTTGCCAGAGTCATCTGAATTCACCAGCTTGCTGTTATGATCTGGTTAGGAAGGATTTATATGTAATGAAGGTCTTGAGTGTGATAATATTATACGCTGATGATATCACAATAGAAACTGAGGAGCAAACTAGGACTGAATTAAATGCATATGACCAACACAGTCTGTCAGATAAACCCAACAAACATTCATGAGCCCAAACAAATAGTTAAAGTCTTAGGACTAACTTGTGCAGGAGCCAAGTGATATTCCACAGACAAAGAGAAGTAAATTGCTACCCTTCCTCACCCCTGAAACTAAGGAAGAAGCACAGTGCCTGATCTGATAGCTCAGATTTGAAGAATAAATACACCATTATCTGGAAATACTGCTAGCTCCTAACCACAAAACTACCCAAAAGAGGGTCATACTTGAATGTGAGCCTGAAAACATCAGGCTGTATCTGAACTGCAGAAAGAAGTGGCCCACTCACTCAAGGCCTCTGAGCCCCCAGGTTTCACACCCAGATACATGACTTTACTCTTACACAGATCAGAGCTCATGACAAAAGCCCGTAAGTGCCACCAAGCAGCAATCACTAAAATGTTGGAGAAAAATGATGATATGCTATGTGCCATTTGAGAGACAATTATTGGCTTGCCATCGGCTATAACCAAAATTGTTCCTGTGGGTGAAGGACATAAAATAATCTTGATATCTAGTGATTCCCTGAGACTCTACCCCGCTCTACTCGCAGCCCCACCAAAACTGCTTCCAGTGGCTTCTCTTAACCCATGCTTCTGACTTTTCTAAATTCTCTCAAAGATTCACAAACCTGAAACAAACAGCACCTGACCTTGGTATACCCTGTACTTCTTGCTAAGATCCCTAAGTTCCCCAAGAGTGGCAACTGGCCTCAGTTTGCAGCATAGCCTCTCCAAGGAACCTCCAAGATAGGCACAAGTAGCAACCATCTGAAGATCACTTTGTAGCTCATACCAAGCAGCTCCGGGCAAGGCACAGGCAGTGGCAGACCTTGGCCTGCACCAGAGCCCCTCTTTAGAAGCCCCCAAAACAACCACCCCAGTGACCACCTTCATACCACACCAGAATACCACTCAACAACCCCCACAAACAACACTGAAAGGGCAAGCACAATAGGCACCAGAGCCTTATTTTCTGAAGTATTTTTAATTGACTATGCTATTACAGTTTTTCCCCCTTTATCTCCCCTCCGCCCTGCCCCTACAACCCTCCAGCATTATCCACCCTTAGTTTATGACCATGGGTTGTACATATAAGTTCTTTGAGTCCTCTGTTTTCTTTACCATTTTTTTCTCTCTCCCCATCTACTTTATGCCTACTAATTATGCTTCTTCTTCCCTGTACCTTTTCCCCCCATTCCTCCCTTCCCCTCCCCACTGAAATCCCTCTATGTGACGTCCATTTCTCTGGTTCTGTTCCTGTTCTGGTTGTTTGCTTACTTTTTGTTTTCATTGTTTTTCTTTTATTTTAGGCTCATTTGTTGGCAGTTGTGAATTTGTTTTACATTTCCTATTTTTGTTCTTCTTTTTCTTAGATAAGTCCCTTTAACATTTCATATAATAAGGGCTTGGTGATGATGAACTCTTTTAACTTGATTTTATCTGGGAAGCACTTTATCTGCCCTTCCATTCTAAATGAAAGCTTTGCTGGATAGAGCAGTCTTGGATGCATGTCCTTGCCCTGCATGACTTTGAGTACTCCTTTCCGGCCCTTCTTGCCTACAAGGTTTCCTTTGAGAAATCAGCTGATAGCCTTATGAGAACTCCTTTGTAGGTAACTCTCTCCTTTCCCCTTGCTTCTTTAAGGATTTTCTCTTTATCTTTAATCTTGGGTAACTTAATAATGATGTGCCTTGGTGTGTTCCTCTTTAGGTCCAACTTCTTTGGGACTCTCTAGGCTTCCTGGACTTCCTACAAGTCTATTTCCTTCACCAGATTGGGGAAGTTTTCCATCATTATTTGTTCAAATAAGTTTTCAATTTCTTGCTGTTGTTCTTCTCCTTCTGACACCTCAATAATTTGGATATTGGAAAGTTTCAGGTTGTCCCAGAGGTTTGTAAGAGTCTCTTCACTTTTTTTAATTCTTGTTTCTTCATTTTGTTCTGGACGGTTGTTTATTTTTTCGTTTTGTTCCAAATTGTTCCTTTGAGTCCTGGTTTCCTTCCTGTCACTCTTGGTTCCCTGAATATTTTGCTTTATTTCACTTTGGGTATCCTTCATTCATTTTTTCATTTTTGACCAAGCTCAATCAGATCTGTAAGCATTTTGATTACCAGGGCTTTAAACACCCCATCAGATAGGTTGGGATCTCCTCCTCACTTAGTTCTCTTTCTGAGGCTTTGCTCTGTTCTTTCATTTGGGCCACATTTCTTTGTCTTGGCACTGCTGATTGGTTGTAAGGGGTGGGCCTCAGGTATTCACCCAGGCAAGGGAACCCTCTGTGCTGCGATGCAGCGCTGCCTGTGGGGGAGGGGCCAGAGAGGGAACAGTGCAGCTCGCCTGCTCATCTCTGGCACACTTTTCAACGAACTCTCATGTGAGACTGGGAGTTTCTCCCACTGAGGCAACCCCAGCAGTAGCCCACAGTCAGCTCTGGGTCTCAGTTTCCCACTGATGTCAGCCCCTCCGGCACAGCCCGCTGAGCCTGCAGCCAGCCCCACCCATCTACTGCTTCACCATCGTTTTTCCCAGTCAGTCTGTGCGGTCCACCGCCTTACAGGTCTGGTTGTTCTGGTTGACATTTTTTCTTTAATTCCTTGGCTGTTAGAGTTCCATGCAGTTTGATTTTCTGGCACTTTTGGTTGTTTATTGATTTTAGATTGGTTGTTATCCTCCTTTTGGTTGTGTGAGGAAGTGAAGGGTTTCTACCTA
>PVKM010017450.1:0-25890 GCA_004027735.1 Carollia perspicillata
TCCTCAGACCATCGGTCTGTTCTTTATTTCAATGTCTCTGGTTATATTTTGCTTCCTTGTTTGTCTTGTTGATCAGGTTCTGCTTGTAGGTGAGGTCACGTTGTATTTGTCTTTCACCACCTGGCTTACTTCACTTAACATAATGCTCTCCAGATCCATCCAGGCTCTTGCGAAGAGTAGGAGCTCCTTTTTTTTTTCTGCTACATAGTATTCCATTGTGTAAATGTACCATAGTTTTTTCATTCATTCATTCATTTACAGATGGGCATTTAAATACTTGTTTTTGTATTGTAAAGGAATTTTAGCATTGATTTTTGAACACATTATGATGCAAGAATTTTTTGTAACAAATAATTGCAAAACACAAGAACAGATACAAAGTATTTCATATACTACCTGTGTATAATGCACATTTTTATTTTTCCCTCAAAAATTTGGGTAAAACAGTGCATAGTACACATGACAAAATACAGGTAAGTTGCCATGGTATGTAAAAAAATGTAAACAATTTATAAATGACTAAAGTTAGATCTCAGAAAAATCTAACCTAAAAGAAACTATGTATTTGAAAAAGTCAGTATAGTTTGAAAAACCTATTTTAAAAGAGATGTTTTCACTATACAAATAACATAATATCATTACAGAATAGTTGAAATTTAATAAAAATTTGGATAAAATTTTTGAAGAGTGTTCAGCCTTGTTTATTCAAGAAAAATTAATATAAGCAATGTGAATTAATACCATACCTGCATATAATACTTCAAGGGATTTGAGAATTGATATGTCCATATAATGCATATAACAAGCGAAGCTAATGTATCAGCTAATTTATTTGTCCAAACTAAATATTTGAATGTTATTATTAATAAAGTATTGTTTTTCCTCATTTTCTTATTGAGCTAAAGGGACTGTCACAAACAAATCAAAGTAAATATAGAATAATTCCATTTTATATTCTTGCACGCTTTTACTCTTCATGATTCTTTCACATTTACTATTCCATTTCACCTTACTAGCAAATCTAATCTTGCATTTGATTTTACTCTACAAATCCTGTCCTAAAGAGAGAGCAGGTAATAGTTATCTCAGCTTAACAGACTGAGTTGACAAAACTGATTATGGAAAAGAATTTACATCATTTATATGGATAATCTCCTGAACATGGAACAATTCTTAAAACATTTTGGGACAATATGAGGTTGACTAGTGCCTACAAACTTGTGAAACAAAGAAACAAATGAACAAACAAAGAAGCAAAAAACAAAGAGAAAAAAGGTACATCGGTTCCTAACACCTGGAACCCTGAAACCTGTGCATTCAAACTTACTTGAAAAGGGGGCTTTGCAGATGGAAGTAAGTTACAGATTTTAAGATGAGCTCATACTAGATTTAGAATAGAGCCTCACCCCAATGATAGTTGTCCTTATAAAACATAATAAGAGAAAATAAAGGGTGGTTGGAAGACAAAGACACAAAGAGGCAAAACATGTGAAAATGGGGCACAGTGTGGATGGTGGAGTCCCAACCACAAAACGTCAGGAAACACCAGAAGCTGCAACACGCAAGGGAGGATTTTGCTCTACAGCCTTTAAGGGAGTGAGGCCCCGATGACCTCTTGATTTCAGATTTCTGACCCCCAAATCTTTTAGAAAATCAGTATCAGTTTTTTAAAGTCACTTAGTCTGTGGTAATTTGTTACAGCAGCCTTTGGAAAAGACTACAGAATATTAGTTAAAATGGAAATGTATAAGTCAGTCAGCATTTATCACTCTGTGTTTCTAGAAGTATTTCCCCAATTATGGTATATTTGTACAAATAATATGGTTTATTTGTCTAAGTCAAAATCTAGAAAATCTGAAATCTTGGATAGAATATTCCACCATATTATAGAAAATGCACTTATTTTTCTAACACAGGTAATGAATGTATCGTGCATGTCCTATATCCTGAAATACAAAGCTTAAAAAATTAAATGCTCATGGGGCATAAATGATCGCATTTTGCATGCAAAAATAGATATTTTAAGCCTAATTGCAAATGAGCATTAGGTAATTTCAACCCATGTGTGTAATTAATTGCTTTTGTGGTCCTGAGAAAGCAAATTAGACTTAAAGTTGGTCAACTTTAAGCCATTTCTCCCAAAGAACTTTTGCTCTACCTAAAATAGATAGGCTTTATGAATAAAATTTGTCACACCACACAAGCAATACAGTTTCTCATTAATTGTCTTCCAATGGTCAAATTTGATAAAAGCAATTATGGCTTGAGCAATGGTAATCATTTCTTATCTAATAAAGCATAGTAAGTGAACATTACAACACAACAACAATTTATAGCTTTGGGCATAATCTGTGAGGTCAGATTCAGAGGACATTTCTAACTCAGGATGATTGACCTAAGAATACCATTTACAGAGCTCAGGCAGTGAACTTGACTATTCTAAAAATGGAATCTTTCTTATATTCAGCATAGTGTTTCTCAGCATTATACTGGGCAGTTCTTCAGTAACACATACTACATTACATTTCCTATAGATTAGGGTACCTTGTTCATGCTTTACAAAATGATTGTTGAAACTGAATAGAACCTTCCACAAGCTTCACTGAAGAGTAGGGTAGGGGTATACTGGTGTCTCCTGAATCAACTTTATCTGTCTGTGAATTGTTAAGAACTGTCTCCTAGGGGCATAGAGTTGTACATATAACACTGCTTCTACTTTACAAATCTAATGTTGACCTATGCATGTTATACCATTGCAGAATTAAAATACTATGGGGTCTGTTTACTTATATCTACTATTTGTGAATTGCATGCTTCTAGAGAAGTTGTAAGGTTTTGAAAGATAATTTTAAATTGTGATTTTGCATAATCATCTATGCTGAGTCTGGTTTTTAAGGCTATTTTTTCTTTTTCATATTGTACTTCTGCATCTTAGAATATCTGTTTGCATATTATCTATTTTCATCCTTACAACCACTCTACAGAGGAATATTTTAGAGTTAACTATTATTATAATCTACATTTTTAAAGTTTGCCAATGAAGACTATGAGAAGTTTATGAATTTCTGAATTACACAATGAGACCAAAGCGAGAGTTTATTCTCTCTGATGCTCAGCTTTAAATCTAAATTTTCTCCCTAGAACATTCTGATGAGATTACAGAGTATCTTTAGAGTTTAAACCAGAACTATATAATTGCTAGGATTATCTGGAAAAGGTTTTGTTGGTTTCCTGGACCTGTAATCCTGCTATAATAAAAACCCAAATTTTCACGTACCATGATTCTAGATACTAATATTTAGATAATAGTATATAATTTAGGAGATATGAGCATTCCTAGCAAATCAGAATATAGAACCATAAAAAAAGAAACCAAATTTCAAACATATACTATGTTTATCCAGATAAGTTAGGTTTTATGGCGGTTAGATAAAAATAACCCCCAAATGTAGTGTCTTAAAACAACAAAGGTTATTTCTCATTCACTAAATAATATCCAATGCAAGTAGATCATGTATCAGGCAGGAGAAGTTAGTTGGAATTATTTTTGTGGTCACATAGGTATCCAGGCTGATGGAGGCTTCATCTCAACACATGCTTCCATGGTTATTATGGCGTAGAAAGAGTATAGCTAGAATATCTCCCTTCTGCAATTGAATAATTCAGCATGAAAGTGATTTGCATCATTTCCACCTATAACATGTTCACCAGAACTAATTATACCTCACTTCAAAAGGATGGGGAAATACAATACTCAGATATTTCTGGAAGGGAAGGGGATCCACATATCAATGAGCAATTGCAATGTATGCCACAGACATCAGGGTAGACTTTTAGACAATTCTAAAAGGATCATCTTCTAAAATGTAACACAGATGGTTCTAGATAAGGTAATAGATGCAGGGTCTCAGAAGTGAAAGAGGACTTGTCATTTATTGGGGCTAGTCTCCAACCAGTGAAGAAATTTCATCTTAAATACTCTATGTGAATTTTTCTTGAATATTTCCAGTGGTAAATTGCCCACTGGAAATTAATAACAACTACCAGCTTAGGTAGTTGTTATTCTATTTTTTTTAATTTTTTATTTTAATTGTTCAAGTACAGTTTTCTGTCCTTTACTCCCATCCCAGCCCACCCACCTAGTCCTCCCCCCGCTCCCATTTCCACCCCCCCTAGTTTTTGTCCTTGTGTCTTTTATACTTATTCCTGTAAAACCTTCCCCTTTTCCTCTGAAATTTCCTCCCTTCTCCCATCTGGACACTGTCAGTCTGTTCTCTATTTCATTGTCTTTGGTTATATTTTGCTTGTTTGATTGTTTTGTTGTTTAGGTTCCTGTTAAAGGTGAGATCATGTGGTATTTGTCTTTCACCACCTGGCCTATTTCGCTTAGCATAATACTTTCCAGTTCCATCCATGCTGTTCCATAGGGTAGGAGCTCCTTCTTTCTTTCTGTTCCATAGAATTCCACTGTGTAAATGTACCATAGTTTTTTGATCTGTTCATTTACTGATGGGCACCTAGGTTGCTTCCAGCTCTTGGCTATTGTAAATTGTGCTACTATGAACATTGGGGTGCATAGGTCCTTTTGGAGAGAAGAAATCAAAAGGTAGTTGTTATTCTATTGATGCCTCTATTATTGAAGCTTATTGAAGTTTTCCCAGATTTATATCTATGGAACTGAAACTCTCACTCATCAAACCTGCTCTGCCTCCCAATCGCTATGCAATATTACAAGTGGATTTGAAAAAAATTCAAACACTAGCTGAGGTGGTATTTAAGGAACTAGAGACTATAGAACTAATCCTTGAGCACTAGATGAAACATCTCCTGTAAGGTTATAACTCTCTTTCACGTTATATCAACTTGTTTCTGCATCTTGTCAGATGCTCTTACCCCCTTGCATTGTTTTTAACTCCACAAGGGATCTCTTAGTTTGGAAATATAATTTATTTTACCTCTTCATATTCTTTAACAATTAAATTCTGAAGCCACAATCAGGTATAACATCACAACAAGTAAGATGGTTAATCAAAAAAGTAAAAAATAATCTGTGAGCCAGGATGAAGTAGGAACCATTGAGCATTGCCAATGAGAATGAAAAAGGGTGCAGCCTCTGTTGAAAAGAGTATGGCGGTTCCTCAAAAGCTAAAACATAGAATTACCATATGATTCAGTAATTCTACTCCTGGGTCTATACCTAAAACTATTGACAGTGAGGACCTGAACAGACATTTGTACATCTGTTTATAGTAGCATATTGACAATAGCCAAAAGGTGCAAACAGTTCAAAGGTTTATTCATAGATGGATAAACAAAATGTAACAAATATGAGTACATAAAATGTAATATCACTTGACCATCAAAAAAGAGAAAATATTATACATGCTATAACATGGATAAATCTGAAAACATTATGCTAAATGACATAAGCCAAACAAAAAAGGATATATAATATGAATCCACTTATATGAGGCATCAATA
Source organism: Carollia perspicillata (assembly GCA_004027735.1). Classification (NCBI taxonomy): domain Eukaryota; kingdom Metazoa; phylum Chordata; class Mammalia; order Chiroptera; family Phyllostomidae; genus Carollia; species Carollia perspicillata. Next base: position 5,482 of record PVKM010017450.1, read on the forward strand.
ATCATCAAATTTATAAAAACTGAAAGTGAAATGTTACCAAGAGCTGGATTGAGTGGAGAATGGGGAGCTGTTGTTTGATGGGCATAGAGTCTGTAGTTGGAAAGATGGAGTCCTGGAGATGAAGGGTGGAAATGGCTGCTTAACAATGTGAATGTACATAATATCACTAAACAAAATAATAAAAATTGAAATTTTTGTTATGTTTATTTTACCAAAAGAAAAAAAGAAAAAAATCAATCCTGTTTCATACTGAATGATTTTTTAAGGCCTTGCAATAAGAAATTTCCCAAGACTTAATACAAAATGTCTATTGACATGTGGAAAATAAACATGTAAAAACATGTAATGAGAGGTCAAAAGAAATGTCAGGGTAAAAACAAAGATTCGATCAAATGATGTCTAATTCCAAGGATACTTGATTATGATTCAAACTGTGAAATGTATCACCTAAAGCTATACTACTGATAATATGCAGCAAGATAATTATATAGAATCTGCTCAAATTTGCATGCTTTTTAAATTACTAACACATGCAAAAAGTGATAGCAAGGATGACGTTTACTTATTACATTCTTTACTTAAGTAGAGTCAATCAGTCTTACAATACCTTGTACATGAGACCTCACTTGAAGTTAATTCTAACTGAAGATATTGTCCAGAATGCTAATATTTCTTCAAATAACTCAGTTCCAATCATCAACACATTCATCATTTCCTCTCTTGACTGAAATGAACAGCTGTTTTCTATCTTATTTCCATGAACAATATCTTTCATTGGCATTTTATTGTTTCAAGAGGTAGGAATCCAATAAATGAGGGAAGTTGTGATCATCTCCATGCAGAGGACTGATCTTCCTTGTGTCCCAAATATGCTCTTATCCCTGGCTTTCACTTTCAAAGTCCAGTTTGGCTAATACTATTGGATCCATACTTGATACGTTTGATTATTGTCAGAAGGAGAGCCTCTCTATTCTGAAATCATGTATGTAAGAAAAAGCCATGATTTAAAGTGATGTTGCAATGAAAGGAAAGCATAAATCTTCCAAAAGAAGATGTAAGCGCCAAGTGGAAGTTTGAGAAGGAATGAACAAGGAGAATTCAGCAGACACAAAGCTAACCTGAAATGAAGGGGTAATAGTCAAGGGCAGCTGGCCTTTTGCATTCCTGATAAAGGAGTAAGTTTAGGAAAGAAAGGTTACAGATGCTGCAGGGTATTACTAGATAGGAGATATTTGGAATGAAGGGTTGTTTCATAGGTGGGATCTCACAATTTTTTTCCTGTATTAGTTCTTTTTCTTTCCCTTTCAATATTTTTATCTCTTCACTTTATTTCCACCCTTTTATTCATCTTTCCTTCTTTTCTTCATTCTTTTTTATCCTCTCTCTGTTCCTTAGTTCTGTTTTAAAAAATATCCCTTTCAATGTACTTGCTTTCACTCATCATCATCATTTTGCATCATTTTCCCCTTGTCCTAATTTTTTAAATTAATTCTATATCTACTTTTCACCAGGCTAGCTCCATGGCCCACAAATTATATTGTGTTTATTTTCTTTGTTTATTACCCCATTTAGTCCCTGCTGTTCTATAGTAGTTCTTCATAAACATTGCCATTTCAATGCTACTGATAACATTAAACTTAATCTTAATTCCTATATTAATTTGCTTTCTTAAGTGTGTTTTCCAGTCTCACATAAGGAATAAATGGTAAATAAACCTGATGGTTCCTTTTGTTTATATGCAATTTCACAACAGGGCTTCTGTGAAAATTCAACTTAAATGAATTTGTTCTGTATTAGTATTTTTCATTGCTGCTGTAACAAATTATCATAAAGTTAATGACTTAACACCAGTTTATCACCTTACAGTTCTTTAAGTCATGTGTCTGGCATTGCTCTTATCAGGTTGCAATCTAAGTGTCTGCAGGCTGCATTCCTTTTGGAGGCCCCAGGGGAGAATCCATTTCCCTGCTCATTCAGGTTGTTGACAGAATTCTGTTCTTTGCAGTTCTGGATCTGAGGTTTCCATATTCTTGCTTATTCCTAGCTTTTGGTGGTCTGAATCCTTCTCACACTCCAGATCTCTTCTGCCTCTTGTTTCCATTGTTGCTTCTATCCAAAATATTTTTTATTATCATTGTTCATGCATGTGATTAAATTGAGCCAACCTATATAATCCGTGAAAGCTTGATAACCTTTCCTCAAATGTCTCAGGTTTCTCTGCTCTACCTATTTTTATCATTATCACTTTTATTCACAATAATATATCTAAGCGTACCTACAGACTTACATCATCAGGCTCAGGAGAGTCTTAACTATGTCAATCAGAGTCCCAGAAAGAAGAAAAGGGCTTAATTTTTTTTTTTTGGAGGAAAAACAAGATGTCATGTATCAAGGTTTGGCAGGTAATAGGAACATTGCAACCCCAAGTCTGATGAGGAAATGAAAAATAATGATGTTTGTTACTGGAACCTTGGGTGAGCTGGAGCCTCTGAGTAGGGGGTGTTTAATCTGAGCTATAGCTATTGTCAGCTACACTGGAACTATGGAAATTATACATTCTGGTAGTGGGGAAAACAAATATCTTTAGTTCTCTCTATTCCAGCATTCTGATCTTGCCAACTTATTCCTCTAGTCGATTTAATAGGAAATTAGAAATAAGCAAACATGAAGATAGAACCTACCAAGGTCAGAAACTCTTCTACCCAAAGCATAGTACAGTGTAGTAAAGAATGGGATTAGTTAGGTATGAGGTTGATGGACCGAAAGAAACAAGGTTAACATCATTGACCACTTTTCTATAAATGATTTGAGGATAAATATGCAGTTTCTATTGAAACTGCCCAACAATGCCTCTGTAAGGAGAAAGCACCTCTAGATGGTATTTAAATGAATATGTACAGATGAATTCCAAAACAACTTTAATTATAAATATAGAAAGCTTCACAGATGTGGCCCCTGGGCTATAGTTTACTGGCTTCTGATTTAGAGCATAGGCTTTGGATTCAGGTGTAAAGTATTAAAACCTTGTTCCACAAATTCATAGCTTAGACAGTTTGTTAATACCAAAGATCCATTCTCTCTCTCTGTTGGCTGTAGATGACACTTTCCAACATTTCACATACTGAGGAATATGGCTGTATGGTTAAGTCCTAGCCAATGGGGTGAGTAAAAGTTATTTCTACAACTTCCAGGTGGTTTTCTTAAAGGGAAATGATGTGTCTTCCATGCCCCCCCCCTTCCTTTTTCCTTCTAGTTTAAAATTGAACCTAGTGGATGTGGTAATGGTGATGCATTTTTGACCATGTAGAGAAAAGCAACATTAGAGAGGATAGTGGAATAAAAGGGTATAAGTACCATGTGCTGCTAGCAATTTATATCCAATCTGCTAGTCTGTGGTTGGTCATTCTAATTTTATGAAAGCTGCATGAAGTTGTCTCCTATTTAAGCTACAGTTTTTTTCAAGTATTGATTTAGCAGTTAAACTTTTATCATTTGAGTAGTCCCTAAGGCTTGCTTGTATTTTTCTCCCATCAGAGTATTATTATCATATAGAGTTACTGTGGAGCTCACATAACCTTGTCTAGTCAACTAGAATTTAACAGGCTTTCAGTTAAATAAATATTCCAGAAAAATGATATTAAAAGCCCATTTTTATATTAAACATCATGAGAAATATAAATTAAATATTGGAGACAATATAATTAAGTTTGAAATATAACTCCATTATTGTTCATTCTTGTGCCCTTGGAATACTTCATTATAATTTTGTTTAGAAATTATTCAGGGGGACATACAATTAGAAGTTAAAATTAAGTTGCATATTTTACCAAGTATTCTTGCTTTTTTCCCATGACAATGTTCTGAAAAGCGTTTTATAGAGGGGATTCTTACAGAGCAAATCATACTCCAACAGAGAAACAATTGAGTGTTTAATCACTGCCAAGGCCTGAGAATAAAATAAGTTATAAATGCAAAAACCACATTTATTTCTTCAAATTGTTCAAAACCGGTAAAGGAATAAAACAACTTTGGCAAATCAAAGCCTCCTAGGTATCTAATATCTAATCCAGGCTCCCAACCTTCCAAGTGAGAAAATTGGCCAAGAGAGTTTGATGAGATGAGTGGATGAGTTTGATGAAATTTTATAAACTTTCCAATTGAGTGTCATCTTCCTTTTAGAGTAAGAGAACTTGCCCCACAAGTGTGAGGAAATTTTCCCAATTCTGGAGAGAATTTTGAAGGCAGTCACCCCTTTATATTTCCAAATCATCTTAAAGCGCATCTTCCCTAGTTCTACCCGTGTATATTAGTATTTGTATTAAAATGGTTTAAATAGACTTTGGAATAGGATATTTAAGTAATGCTATAATTTTTTAATCATCCCTCATAGCATAATAAATTGAATCAAAGTTCTTTGGTATTTCACCTAAGTGTACTCTGAACCAATCCCGATTCATCTCATTACACCCTTCTTTACCATAAATGCTAGCCAATCAGGTTATGCAAATATATGCTGTTATCTACAGATTTTCCTCTCCTTTGTTTTTCATGCATCAGACCTTTGCTTGTACATATACCCGTAGCTAAAATGTTTCATCTTCCCATTATTCTCCTGGCTTATTTTTATTACTTTTCAGGACTTAGCTCAGCTGTCTTCTTCTGGTGCTCTGTTTTTGAGTAATAAATTAAGTGCCCCTTACATGTTTTGCTTCACAATATCATATTTAATAATAATTAATTTTTCACTTGCCTCCACTACTCTCTTATCTGGATATTCTCAGGTAAATAGTCGTACTCAAACAATGTTCAAAGCCGAGCTATAGTTAGAGATTATAACCTAGTTTTCTTCACTTTACAGCTACCTTTCACTCTATCACTCTGTCTTGTCTTATAAAATAAATATAAATGACTTCTCAAGGGAATACAAATGATTTTCTTAAAGAACGCAAATCTGTGTGATCATAGATTTTTGTGCCTTAAATTTCTTAATGCTAGCTCTATTCAGCAATAACTACACTTGTTTTAGGCTTAAGCAGAAATTCAGATTAATTATCCATGGGCTCCTTGATGAAAAATTTGCCATTTACAAATAAAAAAATTGCTTAATAATTTAGAGCCACAATAACAGGTGCTCAACCTCTGCAATAAGCCAGTACATTTTATAGTATGAAAGGAGGAAGACAAAGCTTCAGCCATGATGAATGGGAAAGATCCAGCAGAGAAAGGACCTCTGGGTTGCATTGAAAGCTATACACACTTTCAAAAGCTTACAAGAGGGTAGATAATTTCCACAGAATATGGTGGTTACAGAAAAGTGAAAAGAAGGGATGAATGGTGAACAGTGAGAAGTAATTGAATCTATTTTATCATATACTTACTCTGAGAAATCTGTAAATCACCATGGTAAATAATGTTACACTATATTTTCAATCTATTAATTAATGTGCATTTTCTGAGGGTTTCTCCCTGGAGCCTGGGTCAGGTTTGGCATCGCGGCATATTTGCCAACGTGGCTAACACAGCCTAAGTGAAGCAAGTAGAAGGCACATGATATCAATGTCATTTTCCCTTTATCTTCAGGAATCTCATAATTTCTATAAATTCAAACAATCTCTTTGATTTAGATCTTCTAATGGTTATAAAAGGTAAGCAGTTACATCTTTAATCCCAGAGATGGTGGGTTGTGCTCTTATACTGCCCAAGAGAAAATCCTGGAGAATTATATTCTGAAGACCAAATTTAGGACACATTCCAGGTGATGACATTTTGTAGCAAAGAAAACAGCACACAACAAAACAATTCATTTGAAATCAATCACTGTGGTGATAAGATAAAGGATTTACTAAACCGCACTTGATCTACGTGTGGTGAGCTCCTAGTATATGCTAACATCTTTCCTGATTTAGAGATAAAGAGGGCAAATAATGCAAACCCTGCTTCAATGAACTCACAGTAGGTTAACATATGATATTAAAGCAGTGAACTGGCATGGGTTCAAGTTCAGATTACATATTTTGCTTTGCTCCATGCTTCAGCTGACTCACTAGAACTGTTATAGAAAAAAAAATTGCTACTGATTGTAAAATGGCATCTAAATTAAAGGATAGTTGATTCATTTTAACACAGGCCATGTTCAATAAAATGGCAGAGAAAAAATATTCATATCTGAATAAGAGTCTGACTCCTTATTAAGTTTGGCACATGATAATCAAAAAATCAATCACATTTTTCTAGACCTGCTTAAAAATTTACTTCTACCATTAAGTCAATCTAATATATAAAAGCAAATATTGGGCAAGGTGACAGGTGACTGGAAGTCTAGTTCTATAGCACCTTTGACTCAGTGAGTGATTTGGAGCAACATATTTACTCTCTTTGAAGTTGAGCTTCTTTTCTTGCAAATGATAATAAGTTTGCCATATGAACTCCTTCCTCTCTTCTGTTCAAAAATTCCATTAATTTTGATATTTCCCACACTATTCTATCTGTCAATGTTCTTTCTTGTTAGGAATTCTTAAAGTATTTGCAGACTTTGTTGATCTAGCATGGTAGCCCTTTTATGCTTATAGAATTTGGTTAAGTGTTGGATTTGAGCTTATGGCTGAAGCATTCTTAGGGTGTTTTTTCAATATTATCCATTGAGTAAGATGAGAAAATAGAGGATATTTTTAAAGGGCAATGGGAATGCGGGGACTATTTTTTAAAATAAGTGATTGAACGTCTTGACTCATCAATAATACAATAAGCAAGTAGAGGTCGGGAACTGTGGCTTTTTACTTCCTTTCATTCTCCGTAGTGATAAGCACACTAATGGAAGTAATCAAATCTTGGTACAGTATGAGCTATTTCATAGCATTAAGAACTCTTAAAGTTCACCCTGATAAAGGAATAGAGGTTAAACCTTTAATGGAATAAAATTCCGTCTTTTTTTTTTTAAGCTGACACCTACTGTCTGTCTTTAATGTACCAGGAGACTGTCACTATATCATTTGTCTTCACTCAACAGTTAAAAAAAATTCATGAGTTTTCAGTATATTTCAAGTCAATTTTTAAATAAAGAATCTAACTGACAAATCTAAGTCATATCTTGCATTGGCAATTATTATTTTGTTTGTGGAACTTAGTGGGTAGGGTTCAGCTAGGACAGATGCTGTCTTATCTTTGAAATTTTTCAATCTCATATAATCAGAAACTGTGTGTGTTGACTCTGTTCAATAAGCTGTGCTTACTGTAATCAACATTTCTGATCATGATGTCTAGAGCATCACACCGTAGCATGCGACTACCTTTGGGATGCAAGGAGCTGCAGAGTTGGAAACTACATTCAGAACAGTGGTGCAATTCAGTGACGGGAGAAACCCAGTGTAAGGCTGTGTGTCATTATCTTCTCATGTTCACCTTATAGTCAATATGAGATGCAGAACAAAACAGTACTTATTTCCACAAAACTGTGGAGTTCAGGCTCAATTTTCAGTAGAATATGTGTCAATTTGGAAATTAAAGGAGAAATTTTGCATACACTGGAAAAGCATTGTACAGCTGTCAAATGCTGATCTGCTTAAATGTCAAGTGACCCCTTTACTCCTGAACTTGCCAATCCACATGATGCCATGATTAAATTTTATAAAGGGTTCAATTTAAATACTACATTAATGCAACATTAAGGTTGACATTTTAATCGTTAATAATTCTAAACCAAATAATTCAGAGTTGCCTTTCACAGCCACTGTCACCAAGTCAAATTTATTCCTCACTTATTTTGCTAATAAATTCAGCCCCAAAAGTGAACTTACGCACAAAAACCAAAATAGTTTTTTCTTCCCAAGAAACATATAATTACTAGGACTTTTAAAATATGGTAGGAAAAAAAAGGACAATTTCACAATCATCAAACTCACTTGATGAACACAGATAAATCCAGAAAGCAGATTTATGGGGACTTGATTTCATTTCTTAAATTTATCAAATAATTAATAACATTTTATTTATTTTACTATTCCAGAATTACTTAGCTATAGAGACAAAGGTTAAGCACCACATGTTTTGCTTAATTTACATTTGACTGGATAGGGTAATAAGATACAGGTCTTTATAAGAAAATAAAGATGATTTGCGTATCTCTCTACTTTTTTTGTTAATCTCTCTACTTTTTTTAAAGATGAGAGATTTGTTAATCTCTCTACTTTTTTAAAGTATATTTTATTGATTATGCTATTACAGTTGTCCCATTTTTTTCTCCCATTTATTCCCCTCAACTCTGCACCACCCTTCACATGAAAATTCCATCCCCTCTTAGTTCATGTCCTTGGATGCTACATATAAGTTCTTTGACTTCTCCATTTCCTATACTATTCTTAACCTTCCCTTGTTTATTTTGTATCTACCATATATGCTTCTTATTTTGTGTACCTTTTCCCCTATTCTCTCCACTCTCTCTTCCCACTGATAACTCTCCATATGATCTCAATTTCTGTGATTCTGTTTCTATTCTAATTGTTTGCTTAGTTTGTTTTTGTTTTCGGTTCAGTTGTTGATAGTTGTGAGTTTGTTGTCATCTTACTGTTCAGAGTTTTAATAATCTTCTTTTCTTAAGATAAATTCCTTTAACAATCATATAATAAGGGTTTGGTTATGATGAACTCCTTTAACTTGACTTTATCTGGGAAGAACTTCATCTGCCCTTCCATTCTAAATGATAGCTTTGCTAGATAAAGTCATCTTGAATGTAGGCCCTTGCCTTTCATGACTTGGTATACTTCTTTCCATCCCCTTCTTGACTGTAGGGTTTCATTTGAGAAATCAGCTGACTGTCTTATGGGAACTCTTTTGCAAGTAATTGTCTTCTTTACTCTTGCTGCTTTTAAGGTTCTCTCCTTATCTTTAATCTTGGGTAATGCATGTAATTGTGATGTGCCTTGATGTGTGCTTCCCTGGGTCCAACATCTTTGGGACTCTCTGAGCTTCCTGTCTTCCTGGAAGTCTATTTCCTTTGCCAGATTGGAGAGTTTCTTGGTTATTTGTTCAAATAAGTTTCCAATTTCTTGCTCTTCCTCTTCTCCTTCTACCACCCTTATGATTCAAATATTGGAATGCTTAAATTTGTCCCAGAGGTACCTAAGCCTGTGATGAGACCCTGTTGGATCCCTGTACATTTTCCTTTATTTTACTTTGCACCACCTTCACTTTTTCCTCTATTTTGTGACCATACTCAACCATTTCTGTGAGCATCCCAATCTAGTGTTTTGAACTCTGCATCCGATAAGTCCACTACTCCTTGTTTCTTAGTTCTATTTTTTGAGATTTGATCTGTTCTTTCATTTGGGTCATATTTCTTTGTCTTGGCACATCTATTACATTGTGAGATGTGAAGCCTAAGGTATTCATCAGCGTGGGGCAACCCACTTTGCTGCATTTTGGTGCTGTGCATGGGGGAGGGGTCAGAGAGAAAGCAATTCCACTTGCTGGGCTCTTGCTCTGCTTTCACTCACTTCCCCACCACCCACAAGCAAATTGGACCCTTCTGCTGCTGATTACTTGGTGGGTGGGTTTCTTTGCATTCTAGGACCCTGTGGGTTTCTCCAATGAACTCTCTTGTGAGGCTGGGAATTTCTCTTACCACTGCAACTGCCACATATTTTTATAGCAATAGGTTTTGAGGCTTTATTTCCTCGTGCTAGAGCCCTGAGTTGCATGTTCTATCTCACTTCCCAGTTGTTCCTCTTGGTTTATCCACATGGAAATGTGGGACAACCTCATTCACCAGCTGCCACCTTCCTGTCCCCAGTGCCCATCTCCACCCCTCCTACCAGTCTGGATGAATGTTTCTTCTTTAACTCCTTGGTTGTCAGACTTTCATACAGTTTGATTTCTGGCAGTTTTGGTTAGTTTTGTTTTTATATGTGTTGCTATTCTTTGTCTGGTTGTGTGAGGAGACAAAGTATATCTACCTACACCTCCATATTGGCCAGAAGTCCTTTCTACTTTTTAAAGAATTAGCTATAGAATAGGGGAGCTATAGCATGATTGTTATCTTAGTTCTTTCCATTTAACCATGAAACATTTTTCATGTTATTTGAAACAAACTATTTTCGAGCATTTTACTGAATATATGGGTTGTCTAGTCATTATCTAATTTCCTCATAGTCCTTCCTAAATAGTCAGATTTTTTAGTTTTTACTCATCTCCCAAGTAGTCTATATGCTTTAGATGTGTGCTATGTAAAATAGTAGCCACAAGCTAAATGTGGCTTTTTAAATGTAAATAAATTAAAATTAAATATAAATAAATATACAAAATTATTTTCATGTGTTCAATAGTGACATGTGGCCATTAACACATTCAACAGGGCAGATACACATTGACAGTGCTGTGTTTAGATCTTATTGATAGTTCCAAGGGAGGAAAAACTAGGTTGAATTAAATACATACAGATATATGTATGTATTTAATTATATATAATTATATATATATATTCCATTCACACTAATGTCAGGTGAATTTTAGAATTTTTGAGAGAAATGCTGGAAAAGCAATACTAAGTCCTTAATAATATCTTTGAGTCTTCTGAATCAAGAAACTCTGGAGTCTGCCCAACCTCTGGACTTTCCAGATACATGACTCATTTAATTCCTAGTATGCCAAGTTTGAATTTTGATTTTTTAAATTAAATTCATTGGGGTGACATTGGTTAATAAGATGATAGAAGTTTCCAGTGTACACTTCTATAACACATGATTGGTATACTGCATTGTGTGCCCACCACCCAAAGACAATTCTCCTTCCCTCACTGTGTATTTGACACCTCCCCCTCACCTCCCTTCCCTCAGGTAAACTCCATACAGTTGTCTGTGTCTATGAGCTTTTGTTTGTCTGTTTTGTCTATAAGTTTTTGTTTGCTTGTTTGCCTTCTTTACTTATTTATTTCTTACAGTTTTATGTTTTCTTTTTAATTACTTGTTACATTTAGACATCTTAGTGGTACAGTCTATGTATATGTCTTTAGTACCTAATTTTATTATCATTGTTCTAAGTAGTGTTAAAATTCTAAATGTAAAATAGGTATGAGCATATCTTCAAAGTTTTTTCCCCTTTATCTGAAGAAGAAAAATGTATTACATATTTAGATATCAAATATAGATAACAGACTATGAATACATTCAAAATACATAAAGAAAGCAGGTCATGAGAGCTCATGAATATCTAAAGATGAAGCTGGACTTGAGTCAGCCTTGAAGGATGGTATGGGCTGGCTGAGAGCAGGGAAACTCATGTTAATCTCCTCTTGGTTAGCTTTGGTTATGAAAATTAAGATGCACATATTAATGAAAAATAATTTCATTAGTATAAATATCAGAAATGTGGATATTTAGAGCTTTTCTTGATATTACACACATGATTGATTAAAGATAGATTTTACTTCTCAGAAATATAATTTTTAAACTGTACATTTTGAGTTCCCAAAAGCTTCACCAGTACTTTTACTTAGGTTCCTGTAGCAGACAGACTCTAAGTTAATGGCCTCAATAATTCTGGCCTCAGGTGTTAACTTGCCTAGCAAGGTGCTTCTAATTAATGTTACAACAAAGGTGATTACATGCAACTTCTATGATTAGGTTATGAGAGTTGTAATTTCTGTCTTGCTGACTCCTTCCCTGGTTGATTTTGATGAAGCAAGCTGCCGTACGGAGAGGCCCATCTATCAAGAAACTGAGGGTGGCTTCCACAAATGGCAAAAAACTAGGGCCGTCAGTTTAAGACTCGGCAAAAATGGAATTCTGTCATCAGCCCCATCAGTTTGAATGCAGATTCTTCTCCACTTGAATCTTCAGTTGAGATCTCGGCCTTAAGCGATACTTAGACTACAGTCTTGTGAAAGACATTGAAGCGAAGGATCCATGTTGTTCATGCCTGAATTACTGACCCACAGAAACTGAGATAATGTTTGTGTGTGGTGCTTTAACTTGTTATGCAATACTAAGTAGCCAGTAGCATTACCAGATTTGATTAGTAGAAAATCTCGTGAGGTAGGTCAAGACATGCTTTCATTTCTAATTAACAACAACAAAAAAAAGTCAAAAAAGTTATACTAATTGTCCAAGATGTAAAAGTCAAGGTTATGCCTGAATCCAGAATTATGTCTAATATTCTTTACTAATCCTGTCAACAAGGTAATGCCTTTCACTGGACTTGAATGTTTAGAAAAATGGAAAGATATATATTTCACCTTACCTGTGATGGAAAAAACATATTTTTTTTGCATGATCTAAAAAATAAATGTAAATGTTTTTATATGAATATCTGATTTAGGCTTTAAATAGTCGTTTATTTTAATGTCCAATCTCAGTGATCAAACATTCACATAAAGATAGAAGCAAAGTTTAAAATGTATTTTACAGATAGTCCTAAGTCCTCTCATTGAATTCTTCTACCTCAACACCTCAGGCAGCAGCTGTTCTCACTCTAATAAGTTTAGGCACATTATTTTGAAAATTCAGATCATGCTCTAACACCAAACGGGTACATAGGAGAATACAGAGATCAGGTGATGGCAGCTTGGATGATATATTTGTTTGGCTATTAATAGGAATCCAAAGCTAATTATTTTATATATATTTCCTTTCAAAAACCAGTCTTCAGCTAAGTGATAGAGATGGGAAAAGACTGCTTTCCTAGTAAAGCAAAACTGGTAATTCATGCTAAACAACGTAGTCTTGCAATCTAGCTTATTTGACTTAGCCCTTGATTGGATCAAGTGGCCAGATACCTACCTGGATAGTTCACTGGATGGAGGGACTGGGATGTCGTGCTCTAGCTTTGGTGGTCAAGCAATGAATTAGAGGCAGTTTTGGGAATCTTACTTTCCTTGCTGAAAATTCATTAGTATTAATGTTCAATATTGCACACGCTACTATAGAAAGCATGGCTGGGAAAAATCTTGGCAATTATCTTATAAATATTATAATTTTAGATTTTGAATTTTCACACAGCTTAATTTATTCCCACTGTGATTGGACTGGTCAAAAGCTAGTGATTGTAATTTGAGTTTACCAACCACCTTTTCACTAGCTTCCTATTTGAGCCCTGTGTTAATTTGATTCTGCCTGTAAAGAGGGAGAGTATGTTTTCCTTGTATCAATCCTTACTTTAATAAAAGGAAGGGACATAAGGCTCTTTGAATTTTTTAGTGCAACCAGAAGCAACCTATAATTACTGTCACTTGCCCCTATTTTTTTCAGTGAATTTTCTGTAATAATGATGATATGCAACCCCAGATAAAGCATGTTTAAGAGTTGATTAGTGATGAAGAAACCTATAGTTAAAATAGTCAAGGTCTTCCAACCATTTTTCTTAAGTCTGTCACTGTCTGCCATGAGACAACTTCATCACCAAGTTTTAAATTTTTTAATTGCACATGGGATTTAACATGTTATGAGCCTCTGAAAAAATATTCTTTCAGCAATGTGTAGGCAGTCATAGTAAAAACCCTTTGTTCAATTCACATAGGTTTTAAGATAGAGTCATTGATAGCAGTTAAAATGGATGTTTTTACCTAGTATAACTACCTAGTGTAATTTGGGTAATAAATATGATTATTCAGAGGGACAGCAATGAAGTTAACACTGTTTTTTCCCCTAAGTAAAATTATAGTCTTAGTGAAAAAATAAATGATGATTTCTCTTCTTCATATATACTAGTATGAACTTGTGCTTTCAGTATTAACAATGAAAACAATCTGACAAAAGAATATTTATATATATATAGTTTATACATATATAGTTTGTTTGTTTGTTTGTTTAAGAGCTAAATGATTATGGCCATAAGTGCCTTTCATCTCTCACTAATACCTGCTCATTTCTCTGGTATGGCTGTTGAAATGTATTCACTAGATCTTATTTTCTTAAGAATAGCATTGTCCATAATATCTGCATATTTTATATGTGAGCATAAAAAGCAGAAAAGCAGTATAATAATAGGGTGTTTCATAAAAATCAAATAATAAAAATGAAAAGGAAGAGAACTGACACAATTATATCTAGAAGCATCAGAATGGAAAGTAATAAAACAATAAAATGGCCATTTCAGGAAAGAAATAGAGTTGTAGTTTTGAACTGATTCTCTGAGATTAAAAAATACTGTAGAATTTATATCAGTATACTAAGATACAAAGTTATAGCTGCAAAATATAATTATGTAGCAAATTTGCAATTTCCTGGATAATGTAATCAATCTATAGTCACAGACTCCATTGTTTATCCCCAAAAAGCTTTTCTTCATTAATAAAACTAACCAAGCACTTTTCTTTTTTTGATATTCACTCATATGTGGCATATAATGAAGAAACTGAACTAATGGAGAAAATAGGGACAGACTCTTAGATGGAAGGTAGGATGACACATGGTGGGAGGCAGGGGTAGGTTGGGGGTGGAGGGAATGAGCAAAAAGGAAAAGGGACTTATGGTCATGGACAACAGTGTGGTGATTGCTGGGGTGAAAGGGTATAAAGGGAGTGAATGTAATGGGAAAAATACAATAAAGATTAGATCAAGCAATTTTCAAATGCAAGGTTTATGTATGAGCTATTCTACATTGATATTTATATATAACTCGTGTTAATGTATATATATATGGATAGATACATAAATGTTTAAGTTTGTAACACTTTACAGAGATGATTTCATTGGCTAAATCCCCACTTAAGTATGTTTACTCAATTTAATTAACTCTATTCCCCATAAATCTCCTGTGGACATGGTACTATTGATTTCCTTTTCCTCATTATTATGAATTATATCTGTGTTCTGTTAAGGACTTGTTAAATAAGTACCCAGAAATTTAATTTTCAAAATTATTTAGAATTTTTAATATTAAAGGATATTGCAACGTGTCTGAGCTTGTTAGTTGTGATAGATGTCTTGTTAAAGAACTCTTTAATTCAGTAATTTTATATTTTCTGGAATGGCGTCAGTCATAATTATGCTTTCTTCTGAGTACCTATTGGTGTTTAGAAGTTTAGTGCTCAGTGAGGTTATTAGCTCCAGTCTACATAAGAAGAGAGTATGGGACCAGTGAATCAGAGTCAGAATAGAATGCACAGACAGGTTTCACATATAGCATTTTGACAATACTACATTAGACTAGCAATTCAATTATAATGGCACATTAATAGCATTGAAAAAGCATATGACATGGTTATAATTTTACTCTCCATCACCATGTAAAAATTGATGTGCTTTTCTTCCTCTGTGACTTGTAAACAGTAGAAAAAATTCTCTAGGTGAAATAGCATAAAAGGATTACAGCCTTTCTTGAATAGAACAGTTTTGGGGATTAATTTACCTGATTTAGTCTCCTTCTAGTCCTGATGGATATTCAGAGGCAGTTCCCAGGAGTCTGACTATAAGGAAAATAGGGTGAACATTTTCCTTTGTAGGAAAACCATTTCCTCATATAACTTTTGTCTAATTAAAAATGTTTTTTACTTTTATTTCCCCATCCTCCCAGGTTGCAATTTTGCACCATTTGGAAAGAGACAGAGCCCAAGAATTCAGGCTAAATTTTGTCAAGTGAACAAAACCGACCTCCACCAAAGGCAATAAACAGCTCATTCTGAAGCTTGTAAATATCCCTTCATCTCCTACACACTTGAATTGCTTTCAAGTAGTTTGGCAAGAAATCTATGTATGCAAGAATGGACAGCCCCCAACAAAAACAACTTATTGATAAAAAATTGCATATTTATTCTTACATGTTTAAACTTCAGTCACCTTCAAAGTGCTCTCCATTTGATGCAATACTCCTATCAGGACTTTTTTTCTACTGCTCAAAATAGTTTTGAACTCATTGATTTTGAAGCTTTTTAGTGTCTCCGTCATTTTTTGTTTAAGCTCTTCCACACTGGCAAAATATTTTTCTTTGAGGAAATTTTTCATCAGGGGAAACAAAAAAAAGTCACTTGGGGAGAGAGAGGGTGAATAGGGAGGGTGGGGCACAAGGGTCATGCTTTTTGTGGTCAACAACAGCTGAACACTCAGCCCAGTGTGGGCAGGCGTGCTTGTAAATTACCCATCATGAAATGGGCAAACACTTTGAAAGAATCTTAAAAGAAAAGTTCCTGATGCCGAATGCAGCCTCTCACAATGCCTGAACACTGGTACACTGATACAGATAGATTCCTGGAAATACTCACCTAGCAGGGAAACCTGTACTACACCGGGCCCACCTTCCAGAAGATAATCCCACTTTTGGGGGGGTCCCACCCTCATATATGTTTTATACACACACACATATATAATGTAAATATATGTATATATTTTAAAATATGTCCAAAGCAGAAGAGACATCATCATAAAAAGTCCCAGGGTATAAGAAATAAAGAGGTGTAAGGCTTCTTATGTAATAATTTTCTATATATCATAACTTTTGGGTTTCACCAAAAGGTATTATTGGAGAGTGTTATGTATTAAAAAAAAAGATTCATTGTGTTACCAAGGGTTGTTCAATTTTCCCTTTAAACTAAATGAAGAGATGTTGATGGAACCTAACATGATGTCTTCACCTTGTCTAATTTAGTGTGTGCCTTGAAGGCTGACATAGATTTGTTCAATGGACCTTGATGGATGTTCCCAATCATCGCTTTCTTCTAGTTGTGTCAAAGCCAAGGTCCAACAGATAACAGTGCAATACAAATAATCTAAATGGATTAAACAAAAAAGGAAAAAAGAGAGAGAGAAACAAAACTCATGGACAGGGATTGCTAGGGGTGGGGAATAGAGGAGGGTAAAGAGAAATAAACGGTGATGGACAGACACTTGACTCAGGATGGTAAACACACAATGTAATACAGAGATGCTGTGTTGTAGACCTGTGCACCTGAAAGCTGTAGAATTTGTTTAACCATTGTTGCCCCAAAAATACAATAAAGAAGAAAAAACTATTATTTCATTGAAAACCAAGGTATAGAAGACAAAAATTTTCATGAAATAAAACCATTTCATTGAATTTTAAAAGATATACCTATACCAAATAGGAGAGGTTGCAGAACTGGTCAACATATTCTGCAATATAAATTTTAGAATTTTTTCCTAATAGTTCTGTTATTATTAATTTAATCTGATTAAGCTAATTTTGTATTTCTCCTTCTTTCTCATTATCATTCAAGATGTAATTCATCAGATGACATTTTATTGACTGATGGCTTTGTGTATTTACATTTTCACTTTGCATTTTTCTCTTGATTATTTATTCATTTCTAGAAAAAGTTAAATCATGACAGCAGTGCATTCCCTGACACACCTCTTTAACACAGTTAAACTGAAGGTAATTGTGTTTGACTCCTACTGGCAGTGAATTGAAAACTTGGATGTTTAGATATTCCAATAATATTTTTCAAGTATTTTTGAAATTATAATTTCAGTTGTAGATGAGAAAGTTGTTAGTTTACATCACATGCACATACACACAATACTTGATGAAGAAAAAAGATTCCGTAGGACTGAGAGAAAAAAAATGCATAATAAAGTCCATTTTTGCCCCTCTATGTTTACAGGTTCTTGGTGTAAAAAAGCCATAGAGAAGGTTTGTTCCTACTTTTCAGCATCAAAGAACTGCCCTCTCTGACTTGGTTTCTTTTTTTGTAACTGATGCTACTCCACACAGCCTCCACTTAACATTTTGGATACCAGAACCTTATGTCATACATACATATCTAATGTGACTACTGTATAGAAATATATAGTGACAAAATATGACAAAGTAATGTGAAAACTGGGCAAGGTGGTTCCACCCTTTATGCTTGCAACTCTTCATGATAAGATTTTGCTAGACTGAGAATTTTGCCATAAGCAGGATCTTCAGCTACTATAATACTTCATCCTTGTTATTTCAACAAAAGCCACTATTTCATTCATTTAAGGAAATGGCCTAATCAGTGCTTTTGTTTAATATTTTGGTAATTTTTTCCTTGGGTATTTGAGAATATTCAATCTACTTTTATATTTCTTTTCACTCCAAATATTTGTTTACTCTTTTGTTAAAATATGTAAAGTGGCTGATTTTTGTGCCATATTGTGTGTATTTCCTTAGTTTACAGTTGAGTGAAAGTGACCAGTCACGTAAACAAAGAAGTGGAAGAACACACCGGAGCTGTGGGCATCACTCTACAGGAAACGGGAAAGTTGCAGGGCATAAATGGCTCAGATCTACGTAAGAGGCCCACATAAGTTGGGCTGATCCCAAAAAAAGGCAAGAAAACTCAGCACTCAGATACTGGAGAAATGGTGATCTGGATCTCATCAGTAAAGTCAGCCAAACCAGCCAAAGTAATGACAAAACATGAGGATAGGCTGAACAATTTTAAAGAAAATGTTATAAGTAAAATTCATTAACCTACAACAAAAATAATAGAAGTGCTACTTTTAAAATATACCACATTTAACCCTGGCTGATGTAGCTCAGTGGATTGAGCATGGACTGCGAACCAAAGGGTCGCCAGTTGGATTCCCAGTCAGGGCACATGCCTGGGTTGCAGGCCAGGACCCCACTGGGGGCCACGTGAGAGGCAACCACACATTGATATTTCTCTCTCTCTTTCTCCCTCCCTTCCCCTCTCTCTAAAAATAAATAAATAAAATCTTAAAAAATACATCACATTTGTTAAAATGAGAAAAATTATGCAATTGTTTAAATAAATTTTATAGTATATTGAACATAATTTAACAGTAATTCATGATTTCAAAAACTATAGCCAATAAAATTAACTGGGGATTTTCTTAACCTAAACCCCTAGAGTAGAGGTTCAAACTGTTCCCCATAAATCAAAGAAAATTAAAGTATATCTGGAGGCACTATGATTCGTGTTTCAAAATTGTACTAGAAATCTGTTTCAGTACAATTTATATGGAAATTATTTGGTTTAGTCTCTTCCCACCTTCAGTACTTGCTCAGTGGGTCACTATCATCTTCTGGTGTCTTTACTCCATTGGCTGCCACTATATGTCCCAAGATTAGACTTTCCTTGTGCTTGCTGTGACAGGAGCTCTCACACCTAGAATTAAACTGGCTGGATCTATGGAAGACCTCGCTCCCCGTGCTGTATCTGGATCCATATGAAATACCAGAATGCGGCAGAGAATCTGGCTTCCCCCGAGGCTTCCTATAAATGCCTGGTAACAAAACTCAAATGTTTAGAAGGGTCAATACCCTGTGAAACCACATGACAAAGAAAGACAAGGAGATGGCAAGTAAATGCTGCTCCCTTTCTCTAACACAACAGTTGCGTTAGGAAAAGAAAAGTAAGGAAAATATTATGGCAAAGTTGAGGCCAGTGTTACTTTGTGTGGGATGAGGGAAATGGATAGGATAGTGGGAAAGGGATATGGAATTCCAAGAAAATGTTAATGTTCTCTTAAGTGGTGAATGCAAGCAAATTCATTTTATTCTCCTCTTAACGGTATCCATAACAGTGTGCACTCATTATGTATAATATATTTCACATTAAAGTATTCAGTCTCTTTAGAAGTTCTCTTTAAAATTTAAATTATACCAAATCTTTCTCTAGATGTACTGAGTTAAATTTTGAGGAAGTGGGAGGATAGTTCAGAAATCTATTTCAGTAAGCTCTAAATGTTCTGTTGCTCAGGTAGTTTTAGGAAGCACCAAGCTAAAACAACAGAGCAACTACACCTTCAGTCAAATTTTGCTCTGATAAGCCAGACTGGAGATTTAAGCATTTTATTGAAATTTTCTTTTTCTTCCTTCTGTGAGAATGTGTTTCAAGTTAAAAATAACTAACATAAACTTTAAAGCACAACTCATACATTTATCTGAGGCTGTCCGCAGAGAAAAGGTGCAAAATATTATTTTCTTAAGTTTCATTTGAATATATCAAAGCCCCTATGGTGTGAAGACCTTGGAAAGAATCAGAAACAGATAATACAAGCTTGGGGTTGGGGAATTCAGGATTTGAAGCCGGCAGTACCTAAGGAGAGATTTATTAATGGGTGGGAGTGTTTTTCCTTCTGATATTTTAAACAAATTATACCTTTCTTTCATCTTTTATAAAATTTGCTGGTTATGATTACTTTGTGGCTTCTGCATGGAAGATGAAGATTTCAAGAACCTCAATATGGTATAGCAAAAATTCAAAGCCTACCTCAATCTACCAAAATATTTATTTATTTATTTATTTATTGTCCCAGCTCTATTTTATTTTATTTATTTATTTATTTATTTTTAGAGAGAGGGGAAGGGAAGGAGAAAGAGTGGAAGAGAAACATCAATGTGTGGTTGCCTCTCATGTGTCCCCCACCAGGGGACCTGGCCTGCAACCCAGGCATGTGCCCTGACTGGGAACCGAACCGGTGACCCTTTGCTTCACAGGCCCGTGCTCAATCCACAGAGCTACACCAGCCA